>CAUYRT010060173.1:0-21179 GCA_963574885.1 Lepilemur ruficaudatus
ATTAGCTGGACAACTAAAAATATATATAGAAAAAATTAGCCAGGCATGGTGGTGCATGCCTGTAGTCCCAGCTACTCAGGAGGCTGAGGCAGGAGGATTGCTTGAGCCCAGGAGTTTGAGGTTGCTGTGAGCTAGGCTGACGCCACAGCACTCTAGCCAGGGCAACAGAGCAAGACTCTGTCTCAAAAAAACATAAATAAATAAAACTAAGACTTGTCCTCTGAAATTTAAGCTTGGGATTATAGCAGAGGCAGGTAATCACATTAAAGACAAAGTCCCCATCTGGCAAGAATTTTTATAAAGAGATATG
Source organism: Lepilemur ruficaudatus (assembly GCA_963574885.1). Classification (NCBI taxonomy): domain Eukaryota; kingdom Metazoa; phylum Chordata; class Mammalia; order Primates; family Lepilemuridae; genus Lepilemur; species Lepilemur ruficaudatus. Next base: position 311 of record CAUYRT010060173.1, read on the forward strand.
GACATGAGGGGAGGGAGGATGATCGGATGATCGCAGCCAGAGATTCCTAGAAAAGTACCTGGCCTGTCAGTCCAACTACAGGGAAAGGATCTGGTTCTGAGGACAACAGCATTCTGAACTCTATGACAGTTGTATTTCTTTGTAAATTAAGCAAAATTGATATTCAGTTTTATATATCATTCTCAAAAATCAGTCAATGTAAGTGCATGGCTAAGAGGTGGTTCTGCTGACAAAACTCGGGTTTCTGAGTTGGCAGGCACTGAATCAGTAAAATAAATACCATCCTGTGGGAATGTCTGGAGCATGGCCAACTGGTTCTTCTGCAGGTGGACACATGTCCCCTAGTGATACCAAGTGGCCATGAGGTTTCCTCTTCTTTGAACTTTTACAAACATCATTAGCTTTTCTGCATGATATGAAATGAAGGGCAAAAATAAATTCAATATGAAAATTTAGCACATTTCCCTAAAGTTTGCTTAGTTTTCTTTTAAGTGTCAGAACTCACTTTTCAATGAAAGTATACACCAGACTTTCAGGCAAGTTGGGTGTTGATATGAAATATTTAATTAAATTATGCCAAAATCTCTAGAAACAATGTAGGATTATTTTTTGCTTTTAATTGGTTTTTTTTTTTTTGTGGAGTTAGGGTCTTGCTCTGTTGTCCAGACTAGAGTGCAGTGGTGTCATCATAGCTCACTGCAACCCTCAAAATCGTAAGCTCAAGTGATCCACCTGCCTCAGACTCCTGAGTAGCTGGGACTATGGGCACATGCCACCACACCTGGCTAATTTTTCTATTTTTTGTAGAGACATGGGTCTTGCTATATTGCTCAGGCTCGTCTCAAACTCCTGGCCTCAACCAATTCTCCCGCCTCAGCCTCCCAAAGTGCTAGGATTACGGGCATGTCACCACACCCAGTCTAATTTTTTAAAGATGATTACTTACCTTGCCCTATAGAACGACTTGCAAAGTTATACATATTCAGGGCTATTGCAAAGTCTTCTAGGTTGTTAAGAAACTGGAAAAATGACCTGAATTCATCAAATGTGATACCCTGTATTGGGAAAATAAATGTAAATATTTTTAGTATTATAAAATTTATTAAAATACGTATCTACACTTAAGAGAAATAAACAGATTAGGCACCTGCAGTGTATCTTAACGGTAAACATTTCCAGGGTACACTCTTTCTTTCTCCAAATGGAATGTAAAATTAACTCAGACTTATTTCCACTGGGTAGTGTTGTTACCATTATAATAAAAAGTGAAAATATTTTTTAAACACTGCTATATTTGCACTAAGTTCCAAAAAATGCTACAATAAAAATGAATAGAAAAGTTTCAATTTTGAAAACCCTCTCTTTTAGGCCTGAATTTTTTTAAACCCTAAAAGTAAATATGATAAAGAATTTTAAAAAACCGAAGGAAGTCATTAAAAAGTTTCCCCTGCACATGTACTCCTTAAATATGATTCAGCATTAGATCATTAATGTCTTCATAATGACAATGCAAACTCAAAATATTGATTCAGCATCAGCCTCGTATATTTGTGGTTGTTCCTGTCATGATAACACTGCTAGGACAGCAGGAGGAAGTGCAGTGACTGAAGATACAGCTCTGGGAGACCCAGCTCAGGGCTTGTGTGGGATCATGTAAAGCTGTGGTCCCCAAACCCCAAGGCATGGACTGGTACCGGTCCCTGGCATGTTAGGAGCTGGGCTGCACCGCAGGAGGTGAGTGGCAGGCGAGCAAGGGAAACTCCATCTGTATTTCCAGCCACTCCCCATTGCTTGCATCGCCACATAAGCTCCGCCTCCTGTCAGACCAGTGGTGGCATTAGATTCTCACAGGAGCAGGAACCCTACTGCAAACTGCACACGCGAGGGATCTAGGTAGCAAGTTCATGTGAGAATCCAATGCCTGCTTATCTGAGGTGGAGCTGAGGCGGTGATGCTAGCGCTGGGGAGCGGCTGCAAATACAGATTATCATTAGCAGAGAGGTTGACTGCACAATAAATACAATGCACTTGAATCATCCCAAAACCATCCCCGCCTCAGCCTGCGGAAAAATTTACTTCCATGTAACTGGTCCCTGGTGCCAAAAAGGTTAGAGACTGCTGATGTAAAGAACCGGCAGTCAGAGCTGCTGCTTCTGGGATGTCATGTGTATAAAGTGAAATTACTGCCCTTGCTGTTACTTCAGTTAAATAGTTATTTAAAATCAGAACAATGTATCTCAGAGGATACAAATTTGAACATGAGGAGCTGCGTTTCATTAACGTGTTTTCCTCAACTAAATTAACACAATTGAGAAAGTACACAGAGAAGAGAGCAGAAGACCAAGGGCTTAGGTTTAACAAATTCTGGCTTTAAGATGGGGGTAAAAGACGAGGACACACTAGCAAGGCGGTGTTGCAAAGCCAGGGAAAGAACCACAGGAGTCTATTTTCATATACGCCAACTACTGACCAAATGATTTAGTACCACAAGACCCAATTTTTGGTATACATTATTTCTATTTCAATTACAACTCTCCTGTTACTTTCAACATGAGAATCCTCATTGTCTTTTCACGTTTTTTGCTTCCCCTTTCCCTATATTTCTTTATGGTTGCTCCAATCCTGGGTCCTGTTTTGTGACCCGATCACATCTGCCATGTTTTCTAGAGACGGCTGTTGAGTCAGGTAGGGAGACTGCATCAGAAGGGACAGGCCTTGATGTGGAGAGCCTGTTGCCAGGGAAACGGGTCACTGCTCTGGGTCTGTGCCAGTCCATGCTGCCACAGCAAGTCTCTGTCTCAGGGCGACAGGTAATACAGATACATTCACTTGTGATAAAATGTCAGATAACAAGGTTATTCATTATAGTGTTGTTTGTAATAGCAAAAGATGAGAAACCACCTAAGTTTGTCTTTAATCAGTAAGTCACTGGTTAAATATTATATATTATATCTAAAGAATGGAATAAGGTACAGCTGGAATAAGACTAAGAAAATTCTTTACGTGCTCATATAGAACGATTTCTAACATAAAGTGTGAAAAGAATGTGATGTGGAAGAGTGTACGTGGTCTACTACCATTTGCATAAAAAGCCCGTCCTAACTCTGGAAGGACCCACAGAACTACAAATATTGGTTTCTCTAAGGAAAGGAACCACAAGGCTGAGGAAGGGAGATTTTGTGCTATACAATCTTTTGTGACTTTTGAATTTTGAACCCGTGAGTATACTGCCATATAATTTAAATTTTTTTTTTTTTTTTTTTTGAGACAGAGTCTCACTCTGTTGCCTGGGCTACAGTGCTGTGGCATCAGCCTAGCTCACAGCAACCTCAAACTCCTGGGCTCAAGCGATCCCTCTGCCTCAGCCTCCCAAGTACCTGGGACTATAGGCATGGGCCACCATGCCCGGCTAATTTTTTCTATATATATTTTTAGTAGTCCAGCTAATTTCTTTCTGTTTTTTTTTTTAGTAGAGACGGGGTCTCGCTCTTGCTCAGGCTGGTGTCGAACTCCCGAGCTCAAACGATCTGCCCGCCTCAGCCTCCCAGAGTGCTAGGATTACAGGCGTGAGCCACTGCTGACTGGCTAAAATTTTTAAAAATGTCATGGGACTAGGTAAACTTATCTGGGAGGTCATGTAGATAGAGCCCAGAAGGGGTGAGAAGATGGCTTCTCAGAATAACCACATCATGCAAATATTAAGAAGGAAGTAGTATAATTATCAAATTTAACTTGTTCCTAATAAATCTGATTCCCTCCTAATCCCAAATTCAGGGGCTTGCTTAGCTCAGTAAATGGCATCACTGATTCACCTTGTGGCTCAGGCCAAAGCCCCAGGAATTCTTGATTCCTCTGTTTCCTTCACATTGAAATATAAGCCATGAACAGGTTCTGTCAGCTCTACTATTTAAATGATCCAATATCTGGCCTCTTTTCTCTACTTTTACCCTGGTCCAAGCCATGCTTATCTCTCACCTAGACTCCTATAATAGCATCTTATATTGTCTCTTTCTATCAAAGTTGGGCCAAGTAAAGTCTATTCTGTGATGTAGCAGCAGAGATGATCTTTTGTAACACCAATCAGAGTATAGGCTGCACCTGAGTGTCCTACTAGACAGTCAACACTTACTGAATGAATGAACATCATGCCTATGCTCTAAGCAGGGTTGGCACACTTCTCCTGTAAAAACCCAGAGAGTAAATATTTTCATTTTTGCCGGCTATCTGGTCTCTGTTGCAGCTATCCCACTGTACCATTATGGTGCAAAAGCAGCTGCAGACGACACTTTAAGTGAATGAACATGGCTGTGTTCCAATAAAACTATTTACAAAAATAGGACGTGGTGTGGTTTGTTTGGCCTCTGCTTTCAAGTTTAAATGCTATAGTGGCTTCCCATCACTCCTAGAGGCTCTATTAGAATAAAATCTACACTCCTTACCCTGGCCTACAGGGTCCTAAAAGACCTGGCCCATATCTGTCTCTCCTTCCTCATCTCCTGCTACTTTCCTGTTCACTTACTTTGTCTTTTGGCATTTGCTTAAATAAACTAAGCTTTTCTGTCCTCAGGCCCTCGGTGTCCTCTGCCTGGAATGCTCTTCGTCCAGATCTTTGCACGGCTCACTCCTCAGTCTCTCCTCAAAAGCTACCTCTTCGGCAAAGCTCTCCCTGACAGGCACCCTTACGTCCCCATGACCCTTGGTCCCCTCCATAACATTTATCATTACTGAAAGTATGTCATTTATTTACTTATTTTGTCTGTCTACTAATATATATTAATATTTCCATGAGAGAAGGATTTTGCTTATATTGTCACATTAACTTCAGTGGCTAGAGGAAGGCCTAGTAAATAGTAGGTGCTTAATAAATATCTGCTAGATAAACAAATGAAAAGGAAAGTATTTTAGAAATGTAAAGTGCTCTTCAAATAACAGTAGTTGTTATCCTTTTGGAGAGAAGGAGAGGAGAGGTGGAGGAAGGGAAAGGCCCAAGTAGGGTGTGGAAGGAATATCACTGGCTTAGAAAGCCGTGGGTTTGAATCCTTGAACAAGTGTTTAAGTACCTGAAGGCCTCAGTTTCCCTTATTTCAAAGGAAAGATGTCAAACCTGGAAGGTTGTTTTGAGGACTGATGAGGTAATGCAGAAAGAAATCAGTGAGAATGAATCAATGCTGGTTCACTTGTAAAATTTTCCTTTTCAACCTTAATGATTTGTAGGACTTAAAATATTTTAATCAGAAGATTTCAGAAGCTGAATTTAACTTTAAAAAAGTTTTACTTTGAGATAATCTTAGATATATAAAACAGTTGCAAAAAAAAAAAAAAATAAAACTTCAAAAAGTTCCTATAAATTCTTTACCCTGGAATTTAACCTTTTGAGTTACAGATTTTGATAAGTTTCCATTTAATAATAGAAAAAAATATATAGATTCAAGATCTTAAATAATACTCTAGTAGCTTGATAAAGTAGTACAATTTCCAATATTTATTTTTAGGGAAGTATCTGTGAATTAGAAAAATTCAGTTTAACATGCAAAACAGATAAAAGGACTCTGATTAGGAGAGAATGTAAACTAATGGCCAAAGATGTTGAGTCCTTTTTTTCTCATTCCTTAGTGGACATGGAGAATTGTTAACATTGTCACAGTGTATCCATTCTAAACAGAGTCAAACTATTTGCAGGTTTTTCCTTGGAGAGATTAACCTGATCCTTCTATAAACACAAATAGAAGCCCATATATCCAAAACATCCATGCTTGAAGGGGTACTTGTGACACCAGTTCTATTTGGTTGCAACGATGCATTCAAATACCAACAGATAATGCAACTGCTCAGAAGTGCTGACAACGCATTTGTTACTAAACAAATAGACAGTCGGTTGTCCCAGGTTCTTAACTATTCATGCCATCCGAACTCTTTGAAAAACCTCACTTTAACCGATGATAAGATCACTCACCCATCAATAGCAGTCTTCGAATGACCTTTTAGTACAGGTGTTATAGAAAGGAACAGAGTGTGACAGAAATGATGTAAATATAAACCGTTTTTTACGAGATGTTTAGGTAGTAGTCAAAGCATATAGTTCAGTGGAATTCTCTTGAAAAATGATATTCTTAATTTGAATAAAACAACTGCTAATAGCCTTAAGCGTTTTCAGCATAGTTAAGAAAAATATGGCTATCGATACAGAATTTAAAATTAATTTTTAAAAATTTAGCCAGAACACTTAGGACACGGAGGAAAAAGAATAAAATATATATACAAGGTATCTTTTAACTCACAGAGGAGCAAAAGAACTAACAAAAGGGCACTGTGTTTTATAAACACAATTACAAGCTATTAATAATAACATGTAACAAAATAAATATAGGGGATAGATACCTTTTCTTCAGGTATACTGTAACGCACATTTTCCAAAAATACTGATGTATTTTCCACATTTGTATATCGTAAAAGAATATGAGCGAAATCTTCTTCACTGATAGTATTCATTCCATTAGAGTAGGAAAGGAATTCTATTTCTAGAACTTCTGTTTGGAGGTTATCCATGAATCTATGACAAACATATAATAAAGAATGAACAAGACAAATGAAGAGTAATGGTAACAGAAAGTTATCAAATCACTGGCATAGAAAGGTCATTTGGAAATAATTATATGATGACACAAAGATCAAAAGCCCTCTCTGTAAATGGGAAAGAAAAGAGAACAAGATATGAGAGGTGTTACCACTTACTGACTGTAGCACATGGGGTGAATAATTTAGCCTCTCAGGGCTTTGGTTTCCTCATCTATAAAATGGGTATAACAAAAGTACCTTGCAGAGTAGTAATGATACTTAAACTGCTTGTTATTATTATTGTGGCTTATTGAGACTAAGGAATTGGCAACATACTTTCTTCTGAATATATGGGAGACAACAATTAATCCAGATATCCAGACTTATTTTTTTTAACCATCTGCAGTAACTTGCTGTTATAATTCTCAATATAAGTGGTATATAGGTACTGATGGAAGTGGGTAATTGTTATACAGAATATCTTCAGTTACAATGGCAGTAGCAAAGAGGAGCGTATCACTGCAAGAGACCATTTCTAAAGACCCTTCTGATTTTAACATGTTAACAATTTTCAATAAAAATATAAAAATTAAGCTCACTTATAAAAATCTTCAAAGTTGAGCTCAGCTTTTCCTTTCTTTCCAAAAAAGTGTACAAGAAGTGTAGTATCAGTTACTAAATTTGTGATGTCATCAGCACGCTTAAAAAAAAAAAAACCATAATTTAAAAGTTAGCTCCAGGAAAAGACACAGAACAGGCATACCCCACATCCCTCAAAGAGTTTTGTTATCGACATATAAATATCAAGACATAAATACATGAACATTAGAATGAGTTTTACAGGCTATATTATGCAATTACTGTTAAATGCAATTACAGCTAAAATGAAGCTCAAATTTTAATAACAGAACTTTGAAACTCATCTTCAAAAAATTTTAAAGATATTATATCTTAAGAAGTTTTGAACCTCAAATTATGCATATAGGGTCCTATACTATTATCTAAAATAGTTGAAATCCTTTAGTAATCATCTAACTATTCTATTTTTAAGTAATTTGGTCTGGATTTTCCTAATCACCTGAAAAATCCATTTTTATGATGTTCAAAACAGGTAAAATTCTTCAGACATACTGAAATATATATGGGGCTGACACAAGAACAGCCGTAAGCTTCACAAAATAGCTTCTTTTAACCATAATACTTTCCTGCTATATTGCATAATTATGATACGTAAATGGATACTATATTTTGAAAGAGAAAACAGTAGTGATAACATTACCTTGGAATTTATATCATCTATGATTCTTTCAAAGAAAAGTCTTATGTAATTTTTTGAATGGATAAGAAATAAATTCCAGAGGACTTTTCCTTCTCCACTCAACTTGACAAACTAAGTTCCAGCAAGTGCATTCTTTAAACTGCTTGATTACAGTCCTTATAAAGTATAATGGCCTACAAAATCTTCCACCTTTCCTTTAATATAGCTTTACAGGTCTTCCTTTTCCCTCTATCCCTCCCTCCCTTCCTTCTTCAGTTTGCCGTTAACTCATACCTACTTATAAAGTACTACTTTTGTACTCAGGTACAGAAATCATAAAATTCAAGTGATTGTAACTCTCCTATACGTCATCCTAGAAAATGTAAGAAAAATAAGAGTTTAAATAATACTATCATTTTTTACATTTAAGAAAAATAGTGATGTCCACTAAAGGTACACAGTTGAAGTGTATACTTCTTGGCTAGAATCCTGACAGCATGCCATCGAAAACATAAGATGAGAACATGGGCTTCTCTACAAAGGATCAATCTTCTATGGTCCTTGACCAAAAGTCTCACTCACCCATCTTCCACACACTAAATTTTGATAATCCTCTTCCCAATCGTTCGTAAAGATAGCTATTTTACCCTTCATAACATTTGTTAGATCTTTATTTCCTTTCTCCCTGGACCAAATATTACTATGCCCGTCTATGATTAGTATGCGGTAATAGAGACATCTTCTGATTTCCCCACAGATGCCCCCTTTTAATGCATTAAACTGTTTTTCTAAAGTGAGTTCTTTGATAACCCATGTCTCTCTTAAAAACTCCAGCATGTAGGGTATCGTCTATACTATCAATTGTCTGAAATTGTTGAAATTCGTTAGTAATCATCTAAATATTCTAATTAAGTAATTTAGTTTGGGTTTTCCTAATCAGTTCCATCATATAACCTCCTTCTAATTAGTTTGTAAGATCTCTACTACTACTTCTCCCTTTACTTTGCTAAGTCCTAAGTATTCCATACCTGAAAAGTTCCCTATAATACAACCAACTTCTTTGAAGATCTGATAGAAGTTTGATCTGAATGCTAGGAGAGAAATAATACAGCCAGGTAGCTAAACATCACATACTATCTTTTAAACGTATCTTCTTGAACAAGCTTCTTATGAAAGTCAAGGAACAGTAGTGGTGCCAGCCTTTCAGGGCTCTGTATGTGGGAGGGGACTAGTGTAATTTGAGTAGCTCTCAAAGGCAATACTTTCCCAGCAGCTTTCAGTTGAAGAGGCAGATTGCTCGAATAGAGAAGACAGGATTTAAAATCGGAAGACCTGGGTTTATTGACTTTTTTTGACCTTCAGTTTCCTTATCTGTAGTATGTGAATAATCCTGACTGTGACAACAATTTTGAGGCTAAAGTTAGAGTGTCAATAAAGCATACAAATGTTATCGGTAGTCATAAATTGCAAATAACTTTTGGGAAAAAAGACATCTGATATTAATTATACTCTTTTGCGATTTAGTATACTCTAGTTTAATCAGTTTATTATCTTAAACAGCTTAAATTAGTAGGGGGAGGAAATATTTCAGAGGTTATTTCATGCCTAAGTGAAGCATAAGAATAGAGGCTGTAGCTTATCAGCATGAAAAACTGGGGTATCTGTCTGGACTAGAGGAATGGGGCAGGAGGAAAGTGGACAAGAAGGGGGATGCTGTTTTTGAAAAAGTTGCTTACTTCACAAATAAGCAGTATTGTGGAGAGCAAATAAAATGATGAGTTCAAGAGTCAGATTGCTGGCTTGGAATCCTGACACTTCTCATTATTTAAGTGACCCTGGGGAAGCTCTCTGAGTATATTATTATCTTCAGGAATAATATTAATAATAGCACCTATCCCAAAGGGTTGTAGTAAGAATTAGGCAACACATGTAAATCACTTATCACTGTGACTAGCATATTGTAAATGCTCAATAAATGTTACCTATTATTGTGTATTTTTGCAAAATTAATATATTTCAGGAAGTTGAAAAAGGACTAGACAAGACAGAAAAGATAATAATGTTGACGCTTAATGGAAAAAAAGATTTTTACATGGTATACTCTCACTTCTATTATGCTATTGAAATTACCTGTTATATAGATATGAAAAAAAAAGCCTTAAAGTGAGAGGTTACAGGAACCCCAAAAGGTGGTGAACTCAGTAACATAATCAAGGAACATTTTCCTCTAGTGCTGTGATGTCGTTTACCTTAAGACACAACACACTAAAATGAGAGGGCTTTGTTTTATACAGGTTCAAGACAATGACCTCATTTAGCCAGTTTTTCGCATGCCCACTGAGCAGAACAGATCTTCCCTTACAGTCTTTCAGCATCAAAATCTTATTAGGTGTACATTGTACTTATTCAGATAGCCCAGATCCACAGAGGCATAAGTAACAGCTTGATATTAGAGAATAAAATTAGAAAATGGAAATGGGGAAAACTTTTCTTCCCATTAAATGAAACATAGTACAGCTCAGTCAATGAAAACTACACCAGTGTCCTTGGTATCCTAACAGTGTTATACAACTTAAATCACCCGAGGGTTGAGACAAAAATAGAGACTTTATCCCTTTGATTCTAGTGTTCATTGTTAAAATAAAATGAATTCAGGTGTTTTTATAACAAAGGGAGAAAAAAGCCACAAAAGAACCCATGGGCCATTTACATGAAAGTCTATTATCTCTGTTTTGATTAAAAATTATTTTAAATCATTTCATCAAAAATAAGTTAATAAATCTGCATGACATACCAATATGCCAAACTATTAAGATAATGAGTTTTAAGATATTCTTTCGACATATTTTTATTGATTACAATGTGATGATAATCTTAAGTTCTAACCAAGGCTGAGGGAAACCTTCAAACTCTTCATTTTGTTAACGAAGTTTTTGAATAATCTACTGAAATTTATTATGGATAAGTAGAGTCTAAAGCAAATAAGAAAAAATTTTAAATTTCATCTTTAGAACTCAAAATAGTGTTTATAATTTTAGCACTGACAGATTTATTCAACAGTTGCATGATATGCTTACCATGTTGTACTATGAATTTATTATGTATAATTTTGGTTAGAAAGTGGTGTCAGCTGTGGCATATTCAAATTTTCACTATATGGTTTTACGATAATTGAAGACACACGGTTTTACTATAATCGAAAAAATCCATAATTAGAAATAGCTCTGGAATACAATATGAGATGCTAATATCCAGTTTACCTACAATATTTAAAGAGAATTATTTTATCTCAATAATTACATATTAAATATATAACAAAAAATGCTAATACAAATAGATTTCTAAGCCCTCTTTCTGAATCAATTTGAATCTTGAAATACTAATACTATACACAATTCTATGTTATACTGGTCTTCGTAGTAACTTATAAGGAATTACAATTAGTTGTAACTGAACTATATAGTTAATTCTCATTTATCATTCTCTCTAATGTGGGAGGGTAGTACAGAGATAATCTCCAAGTAATTGTTTTACTTTGGAACACAATATGTTTTGTTTTCTTTTCCTCTTTTTCCTTTCTTCTCTCCATCAGATTTACTTTCATGATATTTGAGTCAATTCATTAATTAATTTAGCAGCGTATGATCATAGTGTGGATTGATTGCGGCCAATGAGGTGCTGGTAAACTGGTTCTTCAGGAAAAAAAGGGACTGATTTATAGTGTTTGCCAATTTCTGTGGTATTAATACTCCTATCATGGCCACTTTCAAGGTACTAAAGGAATGTCATACAATTCTGAGTTGGAAAGATATGTGCACAGTTAGCTCTGGAAAGCTGTAAAAGCCATCCAGCTCTAGCATATCTCCAATAGATCCATAAACATTTTCCAAAGATCCCTTACACAAATCACATCATCTTCTGAGTAAGACCTGACTGGTGTTCTGATATTAAACTTCCCAAAATTTAAATTCAATAGCTAATTAGCAGATTTTGTCTAACTGTGAGGATTTCTAACAGAAGTGGGATTAAAGATAGCTGGAGGTTGGGAGGTGGGCACTCTAGTGTGGGGACACAAAACAGTGACATGAGACTTAATTTGAAGCCAGGCCACAGTTGGCCTGTAGGGACTGTAAGGGGTAGCATTCCCAGTTGTTCTTATTTTTAAGCACTGACTACTATGTTCGTACCTACATGAATGATTACAAAATAAAGCACTTCTAAAATATATGTAAATGGACATCTGCCACTTTATACCTAAACATGGCTCATATTTAAAAGCTAATTTTAAAAGGTAAAAGGTTGGTTATACTTACGTCATGTTTACATGTCATTGGCATATTAAACACGGGGTAAATGCTTTATCTTTTTGCTTTGGGACTTTAAAATTGAGCAAAAGTGACAAACTAACATTTTCAAGTATTTACTATAGTACAGGGATGCCGACTGAGTAACGCTGTATATACAGACAACAGCAGTCACAACTGATTCCAGTTTACTTCTCCAAATACTTTCTGGTGTAACTATTAAAAGTCAAATTTAAAGCTTAGAAAAAGAAATGAGAAGCCCACTTAAAAAAAAGAGAGAGAGAATGGAAAATAAATCTATTAGTATTTATTAAAAATTCTCTGGTAAGACTGATAACCACCTCTAATAAATTTCTTAGTTTTAATTATAAAAGTTATTAATAGGAAACAGAAAATAGTGCTTAGTCTATAAGATAGAGCCCATCTTTCAAAACTACAGACCCCTACTGACTGGTATAACAATGGGGCGGTGGAACCAGTGTGCCCCAGGTGTAGCAATAAAGTGCTGGTCTGTGTCAAATTCAAATGCAACAATAAACTGAAGTAAGGTCAGTCTGCCTTTTATTTTCACCATGTACTGGCAATCTTAATGTCAGTTAAAATATTCCTCCCTTCCTTGATTGACTGGTCCCGCCATACCTTCTCACCCCCTGCCCCTCACACCTGTCCTTGGGAAGCCACTCACTATCGATACTAGGAAATTTAATTGTTTAACGTAACTCTAAAGAGTGAGCTATATTGTACCAGGTGAAACATTTCAGCATTTCATGTAACACTGTCAACTGTCAGGTTAAAAAATTCAGTCAAACTGTAAAATATCATTTTCAAATTTCTAGAAAGTAATCCTTAAGTAAAAAATAACACCATGTCCTTTTAATTAAGTTGGAAAGTCATGTTTCACACAACAAGCAAGTTCATTTAGCATAGACTATTAAAGGTGACCTTGCAGCCCCATCAAGCACAGCCTCCATATTCAAATACACAGATTATATAGAGGAGTTATTGCTGCGCTGGATAAAAAAAGGAAAATATAAAATATATTTCTGGTCTCATCATTGTGACTGTAAAATGAAAAGAGGACTAGATTAACGAAGTGGCAAGTAGTACGAGGACCTTGTTGAGGTTTAATTATACCTCTGCGAGGTCTGAAAAGAGTGCTTGACTCGTGTTACGTCTCAGTGTGTCCCAATAGCTTCTGGAGACAAGTTCCTCCGCATCTGTCTTAAGTACCTGCAGAAGTTTTAAGAAGCACAACTGAAATCTAAAGAATAGTCACTAAGAATGATAATTTAGACACTTTAAATCTCTTCTAAACAAGCTTGAAAAGAAAACACATGAGCTTACCTTTTTCGTTTTCTGCTGTGCACAACAGTATTATATTACATTGCCCGTAAACCCAATGTACTTTCAAAGGTGTAGGGGTATATAACCGCTATTTCTAAGTACAATGTATCTTTGTCAGAAAGACTCAAATTCTCCAATCCCTTCCTCTACCCTTCTAACTAAAACACACACAACTCCTAAGAAAGCATGAAATAAAATTTTATTCCCACCTGTGTGAAGCAGATTAATTTGGAGTAGATTTTGGTAATTTTGTAGCAACCTATTAAAAATCAGGCTTAATTTAAAAATGAATTATTGCTGGCTATCATACATCTTGATGGTGTATCAAAGAATCAAAATGACCTTATCTATACTTTAGGGAAACAAAGTTTAAATGAATCCAAAACTTGTCAAAAAGAAACATACCTGTTTAAGTCAAAGCACCCAAAACTACCTGGCATTTGGTAGGTGTGTCAGCTGTGAGTGAATAGGGTTCTTTCTAATCTTTATCGTAAGAATAGGATACTAGCTTTTATCTCAGTATTGGCTAGTCCAATGGAGGTAGCAAGATTAAGAGGTGTAGTCTAATTTTCCTAGGAAAATGTCAAACTGCACACCTAATTTGGTTCTCTAGTTAAACAGTTTGTCAAGATTTAGCAGGGAAGATCTCACAGGTTCTCAGGCCTGGTGGTCTTTTAGTTACTGTGAGAAGAAAATGCTGCATGATGACTTAGGAATGACAGGCTGATAACAAGAGAACTTTTTTTTAGGACTTAATTTTTGAAAGTCTAGTGCCACTAATAAAATTATAGTGCATCTAGAAATTATTTCAAGGATCTAAGTTTTAATTCATTATTATTAACTAGAAAACACTGCCTACTACCCATATCATAATAAAATCTTAATAAAGTTTTATTTAGCAGGAACCACTTATATAACATCGACATAAGGATTACCATAACTACAAATGTGTCAACATGACAGAGAATCTGCTCAGCACTCCCTTTATAATGAAAAAAGCTTTAACTAAGCAGTTATAAACTAAATAGGCAAAATTAGCTAAATATAGAAAACAGTTCATTTTCTTTCAAATAGGTATGGAATAACCTCAATGAAACGAACTGGATTAAATGCTTACTCTGCAAACATTATCTGCATGTTCTGAATGTGCATGCATTTTTAAATTGCAACTCAGAAGGTTAATACATGATAAAGAAAGGGATTGTTAAACCTACTGAACTAGGAAATGAAGCTTACTGTGCACTATTACTAGGAGAGCAATAGGAATGATTCATTGTGTGAAGCTATGCTTCTTCCTGACTTCCAAACACTGGTCACCATTATGCACATGCATTATGAATATATTTACAACATATTAAGAGATAAAATTAGTTTAACAAACCACATATTTTGTAAGCATAGAAAAGAAGTACATATACTGAGATATACTGATTATCTCTGAACGGTGGGGTTAAGATATTTTTATTTTCTTCTTGCTTTCCCATATTTTAAAATATTTTGAAAATGTGTATTTATCAATATACAACTTTTTAAATTAAAAATATCTTATTTAGAACTTAACAGTGATGTATCACAGTACATTCATTGATTCCTATCTATGTGTCTGTTCTGGAGCCAGAATTTTTAAATCAATAACTTGAATGATGAAATTAAGAGTAAATTTTCAGAACATGCAAACTAGTAGAAAGTTTTAACACCTGAAAAATATAATAGGGTATTTAAAATAAGCTTAAAGAAGCCATGAAAATCAGACTAGATTTTAGTAGCAAGAAATGCAAAGCAAATACAAAACCAGAATATGTGCATACAGGCTAAAGACAGACTGATAGGGGAAAATGCCTGAGTGTAACTGAGCATCAAGGTGCTCTTGATACCAATAATTATGATGCTCTGTTATGTAAACAGGCAATCTGCAGAGACTTCCTGAAGTCTACACAGTTATCTTTGATTACTATCTGAGCTATAGGCCCCAGAGTGTCACTTAAGTGTAGACCTTCATTAAAAGAGGTAAAAGAATATACAGATAATTCAGAAGAACTTCATAAATGGATGGCCAAGGCAAAATGATGTGCTGAATGTACTGTGCCCTGTAAGTCTGATACATTTTTTGCCTAAGTTCGGAGTCTGTTATTGATAGAGCTTCATTAAACTTTGCAGTTTTGGTCAAAAATTCCCTATGCTTTTTTGGCTGAGCCAAAGCAGGATCCCATTCAAGGCATTCCATGACATCTATGACTGAAAAGTAAGGAGGAAGGAAAGGAAGGAAGGAAGGAAAGAAGAAAGGAACAAAGGAAGAGAAGAAGCAAAGGAGGAGGAAACTCCAGTAGAAGGTAGCTCTGCTTTCTTTAACAGGATGCAGCAACCATCAGAGCAGGGGTCCACAGGCCTCAGTCAAAGGCAGCACAAACTGGTTGCTGCTGGAAATTGACTGGTCATAGACCTTTTTCCTCACTTTAATGCTAAAAATTATGCCCAAGGGTACAGATTTAACATGCTAATGAGACATACAACCCATGAAGAAGCATGTAATAGTACTCCACCTCCACGTGCATAGGGTCACCCTTTTCCTGCCTACGCCTCTTTAAAACTCTCCCTGAAGTTCCTTCGGGGAGCAGCCTGAGGATTTTTCCCTTGTGCTGTCTCCCTTGTGTTCAAACATGAGCTCCAATCAAGTCTTGCCTGTGACTCCTGTTCAGCCTCTAGCTAATTTCTATTGCACAGAGAGCAGTTATGTTGGGTGGTAATTAAAAGAAGGAAGGAGGAAAGAAAAAGGAAGTTTGGAGGAAAGAAGACTGATTTAGAGATGGTAATATATCACTGTGGGTGACAGAATAATGGCTCCCTAAAGTTGTCCATGTCCAGTCAGACAAATACCATACATAAAGTTAGAGTCCGAGAAAGGTTATATTCAGAGATTAGACAAACTAAGTGGGGAAAGAAAACTAACAGCCCATAGAAGCAGATAGTAAACTGTCTTTATTATTAGTGATATTTAAGACACACACACATACAAATAAAAACAAAGAAATGAAACCGTATCTTTAACGAAACTATACCTTTGTAATTTGTGCCACTATGACAACTGTGGCCTTAATCTGTGGACTACAATGTAAAGTTACACAGGACTGCACCCCAGGCGCATCATAGAAAGAAACAGAAAACTGAGCACAATCCTCCAGTCCTTTCAGGAAGAACACACCCTTCATCTAGCTAGTCCTTAAAAGACCCCCACAGGGAATGAAAATTAGTGCAGCCACTACGGCAAATAGTATGGAGGTTCCTCAAAAAACTAAAAACAAAACTACCATATGATCCAGCAATCCCACTGCTGGGTACCTACCTAAAGGATGCGAATTCAGTATACTGAAAAGATACCTGCACTCCCATGTTTACTGCTGCACTATTCACAATAGCCAAGATATGGAATCAACCTAAGTGTCCATCGATGGATGAATGGATAAATAAATGGTGGTGAAACTGCTGGTGTCTTAGTACAAATGAGGCAGTGTCACCAAAGACCAAAGTCATTACATTCTTCAGTAGTTGTTATATTCTTCAATTAAAAAAAAAAATTTCCACTTAAGAATGTACTTGCTGAAGAATAAAGCTTATAATTCTGTTAAACTAACCTTTGAGTACACATTGTGTTAATATTTAGCATGATAAAATGGGAAGCATGCAGAAACCACTTCTGCAGCATACTGAAGACTGTGGTTATCTTCAGAAAGAACATTTGTGTCATGGTTTATGTTGCAAGCTCAACTAGCCAATTTTTCATGAGCCACCATTTTTACTTGAAAGAACTAACAGACAACCTATGGTTATTCAAACTTTGGTATTTGGCAGACATTATTTTTGAAAATGAACCAAGTGAGCCTGTCATTTCAAAGTAAACAACTGACAGTATTTGTTGCCAAAATAACATATTGCAACAGATTGAATGCAAAAACAGCCATGAGAAACCAGCTGTCTTCTATTAAGCCAGACATTAAAGAGATTTGCAAAGAACATAAAACAATACCACTCTCCTCACTACATTTTTGAAAAGTTAGTTTCTCATAAAAAAATGTTTGTTAACATGTAATGAGTTTTTCATTGTTATTTTAAATGGATTAATACTTTACAATTCTGTTTTAATTTCTAACTGGTAAATTTAGATAGATATTGTCCACATCAACAAAATCTCTTTTGGATTCTTAATAACCTTCAACAATGTAAAGGGATCACGAGACCAAAATGTTTGAGAACCACTGCTTACAGCAAAAAAGTGAACAAATTAAGACTACATACAACAATGCAGATGAAATTGATTATCATGATGTTGTGCCAAAAAAAGACACAGAAAAATTCACATAATATAATGCCATTTATATGAAGTACAAAAATGAGTAAAACTGAACCATGTTGCTTAGAATGTATAAGTAAATGGTAAAACCACAAAGCAAAGCAAAGAAGTGATTTACACAGAAGTTGTGACTATGGTTATCTTTTTGGGGACTCCCAGGGATTATGCAAGGGAGACATATGTAGGGGCTTCTTGTTGAATGGCAGTGTTTTATTTTTTGATCTATATGGTAATTAAACTTTTGTAATTATTTTATTTTACATTTACACCTTATCTGCAGTAAATTTCTGAACTAAAAATATATTTTAGAAATCAGGGAAAACATCATTGCTATAGGAAAACAGAAAACAGAAAACCAAAAAATAGAAAATAACGCCAAATGTTAACTAAAATAAAGGTGGTATAGTTTATCCTGATAACTAAAATAGATTTTAAGGCAAAAAACATTTTTAGCAATCTAGGGATAGCACATAACAGAAGATTCAATTGACTAAGAAGATATGATCTACATTCTTATATAAGTAATAGCAATGATTCAAAATATCTAAAACAAAAATCAAGAAAATTATAAGTAGAAATTAACAAATCTATCCTTATAATGTGTAATTTAACATACCAATGGACAGATCAAGCAGACAAAAACATTAGTAATGACAAAGAAGATTTAAAACACAAAATTAACATGCTTGGTAATATATACTTGATATATATTATAACTCTGTACCCCAAATTGAAGAATACACATTCTTTTCAAATACAGATCATTTATGAAGACTGACATTGTTTTAGTTCATAAAAAAAGTCTCAATAAGTGTCAAAGAATTGGCATATTTTCTGATGGCAATGAAATTAGGGTAATTAAGAATAATCTAGAAAATCCTATAAGGCATGCCAAAGTCAAATATCCTTGACTTTTGTAGTATTTATTTTCTTGACTTTTTTACATTTCCCCTCATCACTCTGCAAAGATGAAATCAAGAGTTGACCACATGAGAAATATAAAAAGAATCAGGGTTATCTGGAACAGAAAAGGCTATAAAGTACGAACCGCCTCCATGAATACTAAGGAGTGTGCTCAATGTTACACTGTAGCAGGAAACAATGTGATTAAATACAGGCACAATTTACTGTAAGAGTGATTAAATTTTGGAACAGGCTACTACAGAGGTCACAGAATCTCTACCTCTATAGTAAAAGCCAAGAGGGCCTGTGTCTTTCCTGAAGAAACTTCTTACTAAAGGTAGAAACTGGCTATTACAAAGCCCAGGTTATATTTAGCTCTGTGACCTGTAATCAAAATAGATACTTGATCACTCCAGTTAATCTACAATTATGAAAACTAGCAGATAATTGCCAGTTAATTCAAAACATTATACCAATAGATCTGTGTAATACTTACATCAATGATATTTCATATACATTTTCAGGCTGATTTTTTTTTATAATTTTAAATAAATTTTCCTTGCTTGCCTGCAGTTTTTGAAAATAATCATTCCTTATTGAGCACAATTTTTTCTATTATAGGAAATAAAGTTAGTTTATATAACCAACTAAACTTTTAAGGGAGTTGAAAAATCATGTAATCCATTTTAGACTGTGGATAAAAATGACATCAAGTTATATCATTTTAACAGATGCATTTTACATTTGAAAAAAGCTATCTTTAGTAAAATAATAAAAGAAAAGTATATATTACCACTATAAAATGTAAAATCATAAATTTACTTTCCTATTAAACATGCATAATATAAATGAAATATGCAATTTAAGTCTGCTTCTCAAAATTATTCTTTTAATGCGTGAGTGACTGCAATTTGTATACGTAGTTTAAACTAGAGCAATGTTAGGATCTATTTCCTTTTAACGATGTTACTCTGAGATACATTTTTAAAAAAACACATAATCATCCTGTATGAAAATTATTTATGAGATTAAAGGAAATAAAAACTTTAACCGTTAGTAAAATGGCTCAAACAATAACGACATATTAGATTAGAAAAATAATCATAAAATCATAAGTATTAACATTTATTAAGTTTCACAGGGCATATGACATTATAATCTGTGAGATTTTCCTCTTACACATTCTTACAAATTTTTGAAATGATTAACAGGAATCCTTTAAAAATTTTAAGAAAATGATAGAATTTATTTAATGGAAAACAGTAGTAAATTTTGTAGAAAAAATTTAAAGTAACTTGTAAGAGATTAAAACAATTAGTCAGCTTTTGAGTCCCACGGACTTGGCTTGTTTCCCAACCCATTCTAGGTCCATTCCATATGACTAGGCAAAATATACTGGGTTTACTTTGTGCTGAATCAGCCTCCAGTATATGTTCAGACCTAGAACAAGAGTTATTTTTTATAGTTTGGAATTTTGATTAACTAGCCAATACAGGAGGCAACAAACACATCTACTTTTAGAATTGTGCACTACCACTAGAATACTTTCAGCAGGATAATATTAAATCAGTCATCCTGAATTCAAGGGCTTCCTAGGTGGAATTTCTATAATTTAAGGGATCGTTTTAAGTCACTTAAAGATCCTTGGGGAAATTAAATGAACTACACATGTTTAACTATTCAAACTGGGCAATGGCCTATTCTTTTTTTTTTTTTTTAATGCATTGTTTCTGTCAAAGGAGGCAGAGTATAATAACAAAGAGTACAGAATGTGGAATAAATCAGCCTGCGTTTTAACATCCCAAGTCCACAACTTCTAGCTACATGATCCTGGTCAAGTTCCTAAGCCTTCTAAGCCTCAAGTTTGCTCATCCAACAAATGGGCAGAATATCACAGGTATCTTTTTATTAGAGAAGCTAACAGAATTCCATATTGGATAAAGGAAATGATTACTAGATACCATATACTATGTAAAATACAATTTCATTTAAATATACATACTTTTTTTCTTTCTTCTGAAAATTTTATTGGGGGAAAACTACAAAACATTTACAGTACAATGTTTACAGTCACAATTTGTAGTGAGCTGATTTCCCAAAATATATTACCACTCAAGTTGACTTATCTTGTTACATTCAAGAACCTACTCTGTCAAAGTA
>CAUYRT010060175.1:0-26180 GCA_963574885.1 Lepilemur ruficaudatus
CTTACTCTCTCCCACTGCTTTGTTTGAGCTCTTCATTGACAAGAACAATTTTTCTGACAGAATACTAAAAGCTGTCTCAGTGAATCCCCTGTGTTTTTAGAAATAGTCTTCCTGTGCCTTCAGTGTACACCAGAAACCACATTTCTACTTGTCGATAGAAGTGAGCACATTGACTCCTTCTTTAGCCACTGGTACAGAAAAATGAGGAGCTCAAAATTGCAGGTGGCATCTCAGCTTCCAAGTAAGTAGAACAATGACTGTGTCCTCCGGTGAAAAATAAAAAACAAAAACCTACCTTGTACACAGGACTTTCAAATTGACCAATGTCTAAAGAAGTGGAAACAGGCAGCAAACATCTTAAAGTACGTTGTTATTTTATTAAAGTGGTTACATGTATTTTCATCCCTTGGTTTCCAACCTGTGCATTCTGGCTATGAGGTAATCAGTCACTAGTCTAAGACAAATTACGGAGCTTTTTAGGATAGCATAGCTACCTCATAATATTATCTCCTAGCTGATGGCATAACTAAGTCTTTGACAATCCATTCTGTTATGTCAAACTAACTTCTTCTTACTAATGGAACAAAGAGAAAGACTAATGAATACTATAGCTGTGAGCCACTGCCATAATTCCTTGGCCAGAGTCATTGTTTTGTGAGATACGATAGCAATGGATTACACATTCTGTAAAATCCTAAATATGATGCTGGCAGAACTTTACGGTTAGACAGAAAATATCTACCAGGAATATCTTTTTACTCTGTGAGGATATATTGTCATCCCTTCTACATGGACAGGGTCTAATGTAATCATCATTATGAGGAACTCATTGGGAATCCACAGAAAATGGTGACATATTGCAGATTTGGCCTTGGTCTCTTTTGTTGGAAAATTGGACTCTCAGAAACAGTAGTAGCCAAAACAGCTTCAGTTCCACTGGAAACAGAAATTAAATAAAATGGTTGTGACATGGGAGGTTGATTTGGGAGGTTGCAGGAAAAACAAGCCTTGGAACGGTGAAGTGATACAGAGAATAGAAGGCAGCCACCAAGGACTGAGTTGCTAAGTCAGCTACCGCAACAGGCACATGAAGCTTAATTCAAAGAGAAATTCTGAGAAAAAGTGTAAAGCATATATCTTATAACCAACCTGTATTAACATGAGGGAGCTGCAGTATTTATACATTAACTCCAATCAATCATTGGTTGAAGTCTGTTCCTAGTGTTAATAATTCCCAGGCAATTCTGGTCTGAGACATGTACCGAAAAGAATGGCCAGAAAGAAAAAAAAATGCTTAGGCCCCAGTGCAGATGCTGGTAGTTTGATCAACTAAGCACACTGCAAAGGTGGGGCTCAAGGCATATTTGCAGGGCACTGGCAGTAACTTCTATAGCCTTAATCTCGGCCAATATGACCACTTTGTACATAGACTCATTGAGCAACTATCAGGGGCTGAGGACTTGGGAAGATGACATCCACAAAACAATTTAGCATGTTTATCTGGCTATTAAGATTCTCCTCTGGTATAAATGCCCTCTGGTAGCATTTAGGTAGGATACAAATATGTCCAATCTGAGAAGTCTATCCACATACTTCTTGAGACCGCCTTGTCACCAATTTTCCCATCTTGATATTTACAAGTTCCTCACCAGTCAAACAATGGACACTTGCACATGAGACAGAGTAATGCACATCTCAGTCAATCATCATTTCCACATGAAGTAGACAACCAAATGTGACTCCCAGAGATAAGCCTACTGGAAATCAACTCTTTGCGGGGCCATTTCTGGTATAGATATAAGGCAATAACCATCCATTTCTGGCAGATGTCTGAAAACCCTACAAATCCATTTGTAACTCAGTTTTGTACTTTTCCTACCCATTAACACAAGATAGGGAAGTCCTCATGAGATGTAGGTTGGAGGAGAGTCTGTAAAGCAGTGGGAACAGGTGCACCTTTTGCACCTGCTTGGGTACTGACTCCTATATAGTATTTCTATTTTACAATGAAATAGAAAAAGTACATGTCAAATTGTAAGGTTCAATTAATTAGTAAGATTTCATTTCATTTCATGGTGATTAGTTTGACTCAAACAGTTATTTGGTATACATTAACTCAAACAGTTACTTAGTGCATTCAGTCCTTTAGCTGCTCTAAACATTCAGGTGCTTTCAAGTGAAGAGCATGTTGTCTGAAGAAAACACGACTTATTCCAAAACCCTAGGGATTTTATTAGTCATTGTCAGAAGCTCCATACAGCACCTCTGTTGGCCACAGACTTTTTCAATATATTTGGGAGTGCTGAGTCATAAGGACCCAAGAGGCAGGGCAGCTTGCACTACAGCCTGGAGCTGCTTTTTAAATTTTATTTTGTGCTTGCCTTACTCAAAACTGGCAGCTTACAGGCAAATACTGGCAGGAAACTGGAGGAGCCTACAGAGCTGGTGAGATGGAGGTCACAGTGTGGGGAAGCAACCCAGCCAGTGCTCGGTGGATTTAGGGCATCCATGTGATATTCACACAGCAACTTCTGCTAATCAACAGGTAAGAACAGATGCACTGCTGCTTTCTTTTATAACAAAAAGTGATTTTATTGGCAATTTAAAATTCCTCACCCAACCTGCCAGGAATAGTTATAAAAGTTGGATTTAAGAAGAAATACCAAAGCTCTTTGAAGTCATAGCAACGGAGAGCAACCATGACCTTCAGATTTTGATGATTCAGGATCCCGGAAGAAAAAAAAAAAATGGAAACACATTAAAGTGAGCTTGAACTTCTCTACTGATATTTCCCGTAAGGTCATATGCCAACCAGAAACAAGACATAGAGCCCACAGAGAAGTAAAGGACGAGGGCTTGTGGCTGTCTCATATGGCCAAGAAGATAAAAATTGAAACACACAGGCCACTAAGGAGGTTGACTCTTGTTACTTTGTTATGTAATAATGATCAATGAAGATAATGACATTGTTGAGTATGGCCCTCATTCCATCAATCAGGAATCAATGTAGGAATTCTTTGGTTCCTAAGTACATACATTCCTATTACACATTTTGAAAATGGAGAAATAACAATGTAGTCCTTGGTCCCACACGACCCTGTGTGACAAAATTGGGTCAAAACTCCATCCATCCTCTGATCTCCAAAGGGCCCTACTATAACTGGTGAATGAACCACAGAGGAATTGTGGTTTCTAGTGATTAGAATACATCAAGGTCTGAATCTCTAGCTTTCTCCAGGATAAAGTCATTCTAGTAAATTGCTACAGGATACTTTCAGGAAGGTTTACATCTATTCAAAGACTATAGTTCAGTCACATATCTTGAGGCCTAAGGGTTTATATTTTATGGCCAGTTTAATTTAGTTAATTTAATTATAAATGTTATTATAATAGACTTTTTTAGAGCAATTTTAAGTTCACAGGAAAATTGGGACAGAGTGACAGAGATTGCCCATATACTCCCTGCCCCCCGCACATGCCACAGTCTCCTCTATTATCATCATTCCCTACCAGAGTGGTACATTTTTTGTAATTGAGATGAGTCTACACTGATACATTATTATCACCCCAGATTTATAGTTTAAAATAGGGTTCACTTTGATGTTATACATTCTGTGGGTTTGGACAAATTCATAGTGACATATATCCACAAGTATATTATCATACAGAGGAGTTCCACTTCCCTAAAAATCCTCTGTGCTCCACCTATTTCTCCTTCCCTCACACCCAACTGGTGGCAACCACTGATCTCTTCACTTCTCCATAGCTTTGCCTTCTCTAGAATGTCATACAGTTGGAATCTTACAGTACATAACCTTTTCAGATCATCTTCTTTCACTTGGTATTATTCATTTTAAGTCTCCTTTTTGTCTCTTCATGACTTGATAGCTCATTTTTTCAGTGCTAAATAATATTACATTGTCTGGATGAACCACAGTTTATTTATCCATTCACCTACTGAAGAACATATTGGATGCTTCCAAGTTTTAGGAATTATGAACAAAGCTGCTATACACATCTGTGTGCAAGTTTTTGTACGGAAATAAATTCTCAACTCCTTTAGGTAAATACCAAGTCCTATGGTAAGACTATGTTTAGTCGTATATAAAACTGCCAAACTGTCTTCCAAGGTAGCTGTACCATTTTACATTCCCATCAGCAGTGAATGAGTGTTCCTGTTACTCCACATCCTTGCCAGCATTTGGTGACAGTATGCTGAATTTTGGCCATTCTAATAGATGTGCAAGGGTATCTTACTGTCATTTTAATTTGCATTTCCCTGGTGACATGTGATGTGGAGGATCTTTGTGGATGCTTTTTTGCCATCTCTTCTTTGAAGGGGTGTCTATTAAAGTCTCTGTCCTATTTTTTTTATCCAGTTGGTTTTTTTTTAATTGTTGAGTTTTCAGAGTTTTTTAAAATATATTTTTGGATAACACTCTGTATCAGATATGTCCTTTGCAAATATTTTCTCCCAGTCTTTCGCTTGTCTTTTCCTTCAATTGACAGTGTCTTTCCCAGGTCAGAATTTTTTAATTTTAGTAAACTCCAGATTATTGATTCTTTCTTTCATGGATCATGCCTTTGGTTTTGCATCTAAAAAATCATCACCAAACTCAATATCATCTAGATTCTAGACACAAACTTTATATCCTTCACAAAAATTAAGTCAAAATAGAATATAGTTAATAACAATGTATTTTGAAAATTGCTAAGAGAGATTTTAAGTGTTCTCACCACAAAAAAAAAATGATAAATATTTGAGGTAACACAATTGAGCCATTCCACATTGTATGAATATTTCAAAGCATCATGATGTACATGATAAATATACACAATGCTTCTTTGTCAATTCAAATAAATAAATATTAATAAATAATGGATCATAGACCCAAATGTAAAATGCAAAACTATAAAACTCCTAGAAGATAACCAAGAAGAAAATTTTATTTTTATCATACAATGAAAATGACTTTTTATGTACAGTCCCATGGATTTTAATACATGTATAAAGTCATGTAATCACCACTGCACTCAAGACACAGAACAGTTCGGCAGCCCAAAGGACTCTCATACCATCCCTTTGTACTCACACTAACTCTCCATCTGCGACAATCATTGTTCTGCCTTCTATCTCTATACTATTGCCTTTTCCAGAATGTTTTATAATGGAATCATATAGCATATAACTTTTTAGAATTGTTCCTTCAAATTAGCTTAAATATTCTGAAATTCGTCCAAGTTGTTATGCATATTCCATTGCTTTTTATTGCTAATTAGCATTCAACTGTATAGAAATACCATGGTTTATTTATCCATTCACCTATTAAACCACATTTGGGGTGTCTCCAGTTATTAGAAATTGTTAATGGAACTGCTATAAATATTTGTGTACAGATTATGTGTGAACATAAGTTTTTCATTTCTTTTGGGTAAACACTTAGAAATAGGATTTCTAGGACATATGGTAAATAAATATTTAATTGAATAAGATAATACCAAATGGTTTTTCAGAGTATCTGTAACATTTTGCATTCTTACCAATAATGCATAAGAGATCCATTTGCTCTACAAACTTGTTCACATTTGGTATTGTCAAGTTTTTTTTTTTTTTTTTAGCCATTGTAATAGACATGTAGTGTTACCTCACCG
Source organism: Lepilemur ruficaudatus (assembly GCA_963574885.1). Taxonomy (NCBI): domain Eukaryota; kingdom Metazoa; phylum Chordata; class Mammalia; order Primates; family Lepilemuridae; genus Lepilemur; species Lepilemur ruficaudatus. The sequence continues at coordinate 5,653 of CAUYRT010060175.1, forward strand.
TGGCATGTTTTACTTTTCGTTTCCATAGTGACTGATGATAGTGAAATCTTTTCATGTGCTTAATTGCCTTCCATATGCCATTTTTCACTGAGGTATCAGTTTAATTATTTTGCATATTTTTTCACATCAAGTGGTAAGCTTTCTTACTGTTGAATTTTGTGTGGATATTTTATTATATTTTGGATTTCATATGCATATCTAGTGTAATTGCAATTGATAGGTAGATGAGTAAGTTCTGAATATAAAGTAAGACCATCAAAAAACAGGTAAGAAAAAATTTGATTTACTGCAGTAAGCAGAGGATTTTTATGATGCAGGCACTTAGATTGGTCCAGAGAAAAAGAAATGAAGAAACAAGAATAGGATTTGTGCAACAAAGCAAATGTTCTATTTCCATTCTCAAAAATAGATGGCCTATAGTAAGAAAACACAGGACAAAAGCATTCTATGAGTTCAAGCTTGGCAAGGAAAAGAAATCTTTTAAGTAAATCAGGATAATATATGTTTGGTTTCAGGTTTAGCTAGAAAAAACAGGTGCTTTAGGCTAGAGGCTCACAACATTTGGCATGTACATGTAACAAGAAAAACAATTTTTAGATATACAAGGATTGCAGAAAGATCTTAACTCTTTATGTGGAAAATGAACAATTGATTGTTTTTTATTATAAATTAGCAATTTATAATTGTATAGATTTCTGGGGTAAAAAGTGATGTTAAATTTATGACTACAATGCAGAATAACTAAATCAAGCTAGTTAACATATCACCTCAAACACTTATACTTTGTGAGTTCAAGAATGCTACATATAACTAAAGATTAGTTCTATAGTACCTACTATTAGTTAATTGCTGTCTCATTGTCTCCTTCAATTGATTTCTCATTAACTCTACCCTGCTATATGTATTTTTCCAGATTAAATATTATTGGGTTCATAAAACTATCTCTCACCTCTAAAATTATGAACTAGTACAGTATCTGCCACATTCAAGTTCGTCTTCATCGTTTTGTAGTCAGAAAGCACAGATATAAAGCAGACAAAATGGTTTAGCATTGTTGTCTGCCTGTTTCAATTCATCTGTAAGAAATAACTTTCCCTATAAAGCAAAATGCATGGTCTTATATTGGTTTTACAAGGTCATCCTGATCTGCTTTATACAATATCTTTTATAGTTGCTCAGATAACCTATGCATTTGATTTTTTAAAACCAGAAACCACTGTTTTTATATTTCCTTTATAATAATAAATTAAATCCCTTGGGAATATATGCTATTTTTTTAAATTTGAGAAAATTATGGGGGTATAAATGTGTTCGTTACACGTGTCTTGCTTTTGTACAGTTTGAGTCAATGGGGAATATACTTTAAAGCATAAGAATTTATTCAGTATATTTCAGTATATATGAAAAATTAACTCACCAAATTAATCTCCTGGATTTTGTATGTATGAATGGGCTAGTAATAAGAACAATTAAAAAGTGGGTTATAATATTGTAATTCAAGACCACTGTAGAGATATAAACTTTATAGAAAAATTGAACAACTTTTTGGATAATCTGCTTCCATGAAAACTATTTCCCAAATAACTTTAAGGAGTTAAATCTAAATGTAAACAAGAAATATCAGCAGAACTTGAAAAGTGAAGATAACAGTAAGGGGGGATATTTCAGAAGAATCCCAAATGAGGAATAAGTCATAAAATGATATGAGTACTATGTGCCTGAAGGGAATACAGGAATAATAAATAAAGCAATAGTGACTTAATGACTTTCATATATGAACAAAACTCAAGCTACCAGTGAGACCACACAATGAAAAAGACATCTTTCACATAGATGTCAACATGTAATTTATATCAATTCATTTTATTGAATTCCTTATTATGTATCTAAGTGTTGTAAGGATGACAAAGACAAATAAGATATGATCATTGCCATGGAAGTTGTTAATTCTTAGGGAAAGTAACAAACAAATAAATAATACAGGGAATCAAAAATTACAAATAGTAACTATGACTACTTATAACATACGCTCATTTTACCAATGGTAAGGGCCAAACAACTTTTGTTTTGGTCAACCTGAATATAGAACCTTAAGGAGATGTAGATGAGAGGTTCTACTTGGTACATTCAGTATATGATTGTTATTTAAATACATATTTGAAATCATGTGGTATATGAAATATATTAATTCAGAAATATGGACTTTTAAATTCATTTTGATGAAATCCTTTCATTCAAATTTTCACATTTATCTTCAATATCAATGTCTTCACCAAAACCAAGAGTATTTATATCATTTTTAAGATCACATTATTTTTACTTCTTTCTAAGTAGTTTGAAATATTTGTAAGTTCATATGTGATGCTGTTACAAACATAAAATTTATCCTAAGCTTTTTTCTTTTTTTCTTTTTGGTAAAAATGTGTCATGTGCAACATTTTAGAGCAATTTTGAAGTACTTCTATTACGTATAGTTAAGGTGTACAATGTGATATTCCAGGATACACATGGATAGTAAAATGATTACTGTGGTGAAGCAAATTAACATACCTATTATCTCACATAGTTACCCATTTTTCCTGGGGTACCCCCTTATAGGATCTTCAACATAAAATCACAACTTATTCCACTGTACATGTTTTGAGTGATTTTTCCATGTTTGCATTTTACTATAAAATATAAAAATGTAATCAAAGTAATATAAAATTTACCTAATCTTTTCTTGTATGGGTGTATAATGTTTTATAATTCTAAGTCTCTATTATTGTATATTTAGGTTATTTCTACTTTTTTACTATATAATATTGTAATAAACAGAATTTAGTTAAATATTTGTGCATATCCTTATCTTTATCTCTAGACTAAATCCTAGAAGGTGAATTGCTGGATCAGAATATATGTAGATTTTATGTTTTTTGGTATGTTTAGTCAACACATCCTTCAAAAAGATGTTTAATTCTTATTTTACAGGCTACCATACCCTCTTACCTTGCCTGCTATATTGATTATATTTCTGCAAGTTTGATTTTTAAAACATACTAATTTTAAACATTAAAAACATTACTGAGTTTCAGTTACATGAATAGAAATGCCCAATTATGAAAAAGCAGCTTAGGATAAATCCAATAATACATGCTAGGTGCATCCAATTGTGTTATTACTTCTATTTGTATTAATTCAGAGGGTAACAAAAACTTCAACAATGATACATTCAAGAAAATCATTCAATCTATTTTAATTTCAAACACTTAGAATAAAATGTACTATCTGCTATTTAGGTCAATTGCAACTATTATGCTAAATGGACCAACATAAGAGACAAAGTAACCATAATTCATATTTTAATAGACTTGTCTCTATAATGTCAAAATGGCATTATGTGAATCATTGCTCCAGGAAAATAGAGAATGAGAGAAACAGCTTTTTTCATTGTTGCTGAAGCCTAAGACCTGTATTGCCGACAACTGTTTGTCTAAATGGTTTTAAAATAGACAAATAATTTTAGTGGGTAGGTGGAGAGACTTTGCGTTTCTATACTCATAGAAATTAAAAGTTGCTTTGAAACAGGAGTGCAAGTTAGAAGCAGAGTAGACATTAACTCTAATATACGAATGTATGTGTGGGGATGTGCACATCTGTGTGTGTGTTTCTGCCCATCAGCTATAGGCGGAAACAGCTCTGACAATCCATTACTACTGTTTCAGCTGAGTTCTAATCCACCCAACGGACAATGCCTTCACCTCTACCATGTCCTGCCGTTCTTCTTTGGCATGAGTTTGTGTGTGGGACATTGCTTTTTTTCCTGACAAGTTCAGCCATGCACCCTGGACACCACCACTACCAGGGGCACAGATACCTCTTTCAATAAGTAACTTTAATTTTGCTAAACACTGTACTACTACTATTGCAGAGTGCTACACTCTCTGCCATGTCAAAATGTCTCTGCTTGATGTCATGGTTGTCTCCTGTAAGGCATCGATGCCACAGATGTACTGTTACACCACCGAAACTGCCTGGTGCTCTGTAGGTTGGAGTGAAGTGTATGGGAATACCTCTCTCCTATTTGTGTTACACATCTTGAGAAAGTTACTAACGCTGTTCTGCTCATGACTTACTCTTTTATTGAGTTTTTTTTCCATATAACAGGTTTTCCATCTTGTACATGTATCTCTCTAATCTTCTAATATACAGCCACAGTCAGAAAGTGAGAATAGACCCACCAGAGTTGACTCAGAATCTCTCTCCCCAAACCACCAAATTCACTGAGGCACACCGTAAGATGAATTCTCTCCCAAGTGGGTTATTAGTCTGCGTGTAAATAAACATCTTTTAGTCTTCCTACCAATTCTCTAGACATGTATAGATATATCTGATCCCCAGAAATGAACATGGCATAGCCTTAACCTGAGACTTCTGCTATTAATTATTAATTTAATGATAGCTCAAGTAGGATGAGGAATGGATTAATTGAGTTCAGCTGAGCCACATTCCTCATCACCCACCAGTCAATCTCTCCTTCCCACTATGTTGTCTTGGTCTTATGCAGACAGCTCTCCAAGTTCAAACTAGCTCTGAAATTTTCACACTTAGTGATTGCAGGGAACTTGCCCCAGCCTCTGGAGAAGAATTAAAACAGCCATTATCAGATTGAACTAATAATTAAAAGAATAAAATAAGAATTTTCATGCTATTTCAACAATTTTTGATAATTTTCTATCTATAAGTAGCTTCAAGATGTTTTGACTTTTTCTCATTCTCCTGTCTATTTTAGTTAATAGCCAGTTATAGAGCATATTATATATTTTTCTAACTCTTTTCTGTCTTTAAATCTGAAAGGAAAGAACTGGAACAACTAGCTTTTAAATTTTAGAAGAATAAGTTATCCCTTAGGTTATATGTGTCAATGGGAAAGAACCCAAACTGTAACATAATTTAAAGAAGTTTATTCTGAGCCAAATATGTGTTACCATGGCCCAGAGAGCTATGCCCAAGAAGACTTGAGCAAGCGGTGTCACTCTGGTTGGGTTATAGTTTGGTTTTATACATTTCATGGAGACAGAAATTACACGTAAAGTCATAAATCAATACGTGGAAGACATACATTGCTTTGGTCTTAAAAGGAAGGACATCTCAAAGCAGGGCATTACAAGTTATAGGTGGGTTTAAAGATTCCTTGATTTGTAATTGGTTAAAGAAATGAAGATTTGGAAGGCTTGGAATGTTTTAAGTTAAGGAATTCTGTTAATTAGAGATAAGCCTCCAGACGTATACTAGAGATGTGCCCAGACTCAACCGATCTGTTAAGTAAATTGATGACCTGCAGGTATGATTTAAGCTTTGTCTTATATAGCCTTCGTCCTGTTAATGAATTACAAAAGATACCTCCAAGAAGGGAGGGAGGCATGAAAAGGCATGTCTGACCTCCCTTCTCATGGCCAGCAACTCAGCTTTAGGATATTTCTGAAGTCCCCTTGGCCAAGAGAGGGTCTATTCAATTATCTGTGGGGAGAGGCTTATGATTTCATTTTAGTTCACATATGGTTTCAATTTTCCATATGTGTCTTTAGCTTTTCCCTATCAGGAAATTCCAAGTCTCTGTAAGACTCGCCCTCTTTCCCTCCTTTCTCTTACTATCCACACTCTTCCTCTGTGTTCCCTTGCTATTTGTTTTATGCATATTTTGGCACATATCTCTCACAAGTATTTCAAATACTTTTCCTTGGATCCACTCTTTCAACCAATGATTATTATCAGCACTCTTTTAAAGGCTTATTTTTCTTACATGCTAAATTTGAACCATAAGCAAAACTAATTTTCAATAAGTAAATAGCTTTCTCCTTCAGGAAATGTTGATCATTACTCTTTTTGTTTGGAGGTATTAGAAAACCCAATTCAAATTGACATCATTAAAAATGATGGAGAGAGAGAGAGAGAGATTATGGCCTCACATCGTTGGAAAGTCCAGGTAATATCAGTCTGAGGAATGGCTGGATTCAGGAGCTAAAATTGCTGGCTCTGTTTTCCTTATGGTGGCTCCATTTGTTGGTATATTTTTATTCTTCCAGCAAGATGGCTGCCAGATGTTCCAGGCTTTTATCCAATCCTCCTGGCAGCTCCGATGGAAAGCATGTGTCTCCCTCATTAATATCCCAACAAGTGGCTTAGAATTGAGTCCCATTGGATCTAACTAGTAGCATGCCCATCATCATAACCATTAGAGTATAATATCCTGACAGGCAGAGACTGACCCATGTGTCTATACAGGAAGGGGTAATATCTCAAAATAAAATAAATAAATAAATCAGAGTTCCATTACCAAATGAGGGAGATCAATGCTAGGCAGAAAAAAGCAATAGCTATCCACTGTAGAAAATGCCTGATATTTCCATGTGACCATTTCATGGGGGAAGGAATGAATGGTAATATATAACTAGGTTGGATAGCAAGTCTTTCCACCATCTGTAATGAGTCATTCATTAATCTTCAACCTTGTTCAAGAAATCTACTGAACAGTGAGTATTTAAAAATGGAGCTGATGGTTGGGCATGGTGGCTCACACCTGTAATCCTAGCACTTTGAGAGGCCATTATGGGAAGACTGCTTGAGGTTAGGAGTTAGGGACCAGCCTGAGCAATATAGCAAAATCCCATCTCTAAAAAAATTAAAAAATATTGGCTGGGCATGGTGGCTCATGCCTGTAATCCTAGCATTCTGGGAGGCCGAGGCGGGAGGATCGCTCAAGGTCAGGAGTTTGAAACCAGCCTGAGCAAGAGTGAGACCCCATCTCTACTAAAAATAGAAAGAAATTAATTGGCCAACTAAAAATATATAGAAAAAAATTAGCCAGGCATGGTGGCTCATGCCTGTAGTCCCAGCTACTCGGGAGGCTGAGGCAGGAGGATCACTTGAGCCCACGTGTTTGAGCTTGCAAGGAGCTATGGTTATGCTACTGTACTCTAGCCATGGTGACAGAGTGAGACCCTGTCTCAGAATTTAATTAAATTCAAATTAAAATAGAATTCTTATAGTTTCGTGCCTTAGGTTTAAGTCTGTTATCCACCGTGAGTTGATTTTTGTGAGAGGTGAGAGGTACAGATCCTGTTGCAGTCTTCTACATGTGGCTATCCAATTTTCCCAGCACCATTTATTGAATAAGGGTTCTTTCCCCCAGTGCATGTTGTTGTCTGCTTTGTCAAAGATTAGATGACCATATGAGGATGGTTTTATATCTGGGTTCTCAGTTCTGTTCTATTGGTCTATGTCTTTGTTCTTGTACCATCAAAATGCTGTTTTAGTTACTATAGACTTGTATTATAGCTTGAAGTCTGGTCATTTGATGCCTCCCAATTTGTTATTTTTGCTTAGATTGCTTTTGCTATACAAGGTTCCCTGTGGTTCCATACTAAGCATAGAATTATTTTTCAGTGGAATTAGTTCTTGAACTGCCCTTCTCACTCTATGGTATCCTGGTTCATTTCTGATCATCTTGTTACTGGCTTTCTTTCACCCTTGGCACATTCACTACCAATTATAGGGTTGAAATTCAGCCTCTGCATTCTTCATTTTTGTTCCAAGTTCTTGAACCTATGTTTTCTCCCAGTACTCCAACTTGTGTTCTCTTTCCTGTTGCAGTATGTACTTGAGTCGATCACTTGTTAAAGAACCTCCTAAACATGGCACCAGACATCTTATTCCTGATTACTGGCCTTCTAATAAGACATCTCTATTGGTAAGTGGCCAATTCCTGATTTTTATATACCATTCTACTTTTGGGAAAAGATTAGGCACTGGTGTTAGTTTAAAGTTTTTAGAGTGATTTTCTGGTGAAAAGGAATGAAGTTTAAGCCTGTTGCATGTGATTTGAGAACAAGTAAATTTGAAAGTATTGAGTGCCTTAATCCTAAAGATGGTGTGTGGGGGAGTAGTGGCTCCTGTTCTATACCTTATCAAAGAGTCAAACATTTTTTCTTTTAACCTTTTACACTTTTGTAGGCTTGCAATCCCAAAGCATGCCCATCAGGTAGATAAATACCTGGGTCTAATAAGTGGCAAAAGGTAATGATAGTCATCTGAGGACTGGGGGCCTGGGAGTGGGTGATGTGCCTGAATCACATGAAGAGCTCCCCTCTACACCCCAATTCCATACCAGGGTTGTGAGCCACTGATGTACAGTAGTCATCCCCAAACCCGAAATATTTATCTGGAGCAGATTTCTAAAGCAGATTTCTATACACCAGCCAAGATATAATGAATCAAAATCTCTGAGTGGGAGGCCTAGATCCTGGTATTTTTAAAAGCTCCCTAGTTGATTCTGAAGATCAAACAGGTTTGGGAATTACTAGGATATAGCATCTGGTCCCAAAGCAAAAAGAGAATTAGAACTCAGCAAGCATATGCTCTAATTGCACAGACAGTTGCTTATCTCCCCTTTGTTTGCTTTGAATCAAAAATAACCCAAGCGTTTCTTTATTTGGGGTTTGAGTAGAATGCATCAGCAGAGCACCCACCTTGCAGAAGCAATACATTCAAAGGTCCTTCATGGATGAATTAACTTTAATAGGAAAGCTGTTCCCCATGCAGGTGACCAGCTGGGTAAACCTGCCACCACACTACTTTACCAATTATCATCATGCCCTATTAAAAAAGTCAGGGCAGGGCAGTTTCTCATTTGAAGGAGGCAGTAAAACTCCTTGTGCTATGTGGATTAATTCTACTTTAGATGTTCTTGGTTACATACAAAAGCCAAAATAAACAGAATAGGCCGTTCAATAGGAAAAAAGTTCAATTAAATCAGGCTCTTTATATGATGTGGATTAAACCACTGGTGAATATTTTAATTTTTCCCATTTTTATTTTAGTTAACCACTATGCACAGCCTCTGAGATATAGTAACATTTTCTGTTTTTATAATTTGACAAGCAAATGACTGAAGTGAACATATATAAATGTTCACTTAATGAAATAATAAGGCAATTAAAATTAATTTACAAATAAAAAGGTATGTCTGTGTGTATTTGCAAAGCATATGTGCATATAGTGAAGTATGTAGGCCTCTCAGCACCTGAGGTTATTACTGTACTTTTCTTACTGCCCCTCTGGCCACTTGACATCTGGTCCTATATCAGCTTCAGTACCCACAGACAGTTTTTAGCCACCTGAGGTCTAGTCCAGCTCCGCCCTACTCCACCTACAATCCAGACCTTAGCTGCTGGTAGTTTTATCTCTTGGATTCTGCAGGCTTAGTTTTCATAAACACTGAGACTCTTTCTTAGAGAGATGTTTTAAGCAGCAAGGCCATTAAACCCCAATTATTTACATAGTTATCAACTATGACAACTTCCTAAACTGTGAGCTTCTCTCTACATCCCTTGTTTCTGCTAGTCTCATCCCTCCACTGCTCAGCACTATCCAGCCTAAATTCTGCACACTAAGAAATCCTAGTTCATCCCTAAATTATTTGTTCATTTGTTAAACTTAACTAAGACCAGACTTTCCCTGGAAAACCCAGCTTCTCCAAGAGATGGCTCCAATAAAATTTAACCATTCTCTCACTTTCCATGGACCTCCAAATCAGAAAGTGAAATAGGATTCCCCTCTTTTCCCCAACCTGTCTTCTATGACTATTCTTCTACCTTCATTAAATCCCAGCATTTCAGCATTTCATCATGCAATACTGCTCCCTCCTTATCCCTGATAATTATAAAGCTCATGGTCACTCCTCCACATTCTTTGAAGACATATACCATAAGTCTTTCCATGTATGCATCCCAATTCTGCCATCAATACGAGTGATTTCAAGGCCCATAAGGATATACACTGGCCTAATAATTAGTTGACCTCAACTCTAATGATCTATATTCAAGTCTTCTTCAGTTTAGTCATCCATTCTTGTCATCACCTAAAACAGTTCCATCTTTAAAATATTGAACTTTAATAATGATTCCAATCCCATTGAATACTTTAGTACTTTGTTTACCTTATTATAATACTTTCACTTTAACTTCTAATCTTACTTTTTCCTCACTGAAATTTCTAGCTTACTTTTCTACCTATTTTCTACCTTTCTATCATGTCCATAATGGGTTATCTTTCATAGTTGGTCTAGACTTGATGTTTGGTCATCTGAAATAACATTTTATAAACTCCGAATACGCTACCTAGCAAAACGCTAACACTGAAATAATACTAAAGTCTACCTTCTCTACTTGCAATGCTTAGTAAAGCTAAAAAAAATACACTGCTATGAAGATTTGTGTCATTACAGACCCATGGTGTCCTACCTGTAGCTTAGCACTCAGAGATCCCACTAATCATTTACTTTTTACTTGCTTATCAATATCTTCTACAGACTGAAATTATATTCCAAGTCTTTACAACTATATTCAAGCCTCTATTCAACAAATAAAAATCCTTTTTTTCCTCATCAGTAATCTTGTCTTTGACTTTATGAAGAGACATAAGGTAACAAACATGATCTATAACAACATTTTACCTCCAAAGCCTCAAATGTATTTTTATACCCAATCACCTCACAGCTTCCTGTCTCAGAAGAAGTATCTCTTCTCCTTTATGAAAGTAATTTCTCAATCATTTCCCTTGACCTCATTCTTACCTGCTTCCTCTAGGAACCATACCTATTTATCTTCCCTTTCATTTAAAATAATTCACATTACCCCCATACAAATGCTCAATGGTTTCCCATGAAAAAGTAAAAACATAACCCCTCCTCTGATCCTGCTTCCATATGTGTCAGATTGGCCTGGTTTTGAACCATTCACCCTTTACCCAGGAAAAAGTCTTCTTGCCACTAAGTCTTCAGCTTCATAGGAAGGTTGAATGTTCCTACTCATCTTATATTGTTGCAAGAATTTTCTTAGGTTCTGGCTCTTAAATTTTGCCTGTTTCCATGTTTCATATAATAAACTTTTTTTATTTTGAGAAAAAAAAATTTTGCCTGTTTCCTTAGACTGATATTTCACCTACCCCAGACCCATGAGTTGAGCTCTGGATTTTATTTTCCACACACTCTGGACAAATGAATCCCATCCTCTTGCTTCCCACTTTCAATTCTATTGTCTGGAACCTAAGACTCAGACAGAATCCCAGGACACACATTCATGCTGAAGGACATGGCAGATACTACCAACCATTCTTGTGTATTACCATCTCCTGGAAGATCTTGATTTTACCATATTATCCCTTCTATTTTTATTCAACCTAAACCAATTTGGTCTTAGCCCCCATGCTCACAAGAAAAATCACCCCCAATGATCTAATTGTCAAAACCAATTTGGTCCTAATTTATCAGATTTCTTTGTTATTAGGGTGAATCACATGAAATTGACATTTTTCATAGTTAAAAATGTTTGAATATTGCCATTTGACATTACTGAGCATACTCTCCCTCTTGAAAATCCCTTGGCCACAATGAAAATTCACTCTATTGTGGCTTTTATTTCTTTCATAATTTGTCTCTTTCATGGCTTAAACTTGCTCAGCCTTGTAAGCTCACTCTATGCGGTATTCCTTGATGATCTTATGAAACCATGGTTTCAACTGCCACATAAATGTTGAGGAATGACAAATATCTCTATATTTCTATTTTTATCTATCTATCTATAAGTCGGTTTAGAGTTCTCCTCACTTTACTGAGTTGCATCAGTGTTCTCAGCCTTGGCACAATGCAAAGACATGGTAGGGATTGTCATTTGAACTGGGTCATCATCAACCCATGCCTACATTTGCTGAGATCTCCCCATGACATTCTGGATCTCACTCATCAGTCACACTGATCATCATTTGTATGCAGATTATTTTGGGTCAACCTCTTCCTCAGGTCAATCCTTTGTACTTCTTATGCAAAGGGGATCATTTTTTTATTCCTATGCCAAGGTTGGGTCATAGAAAACTCAGAGAGGATAACTACTTCACTCCACTCTCAAGAACATGGAATTTATTATACTCCTTCCATGCTAAGACCCAGAGAGCTCTGTGTGGCTGACTCAGACCATTTGCTTAGATATACCATATAGCCAGGTATATGATCTAGGTCTTGCTGCCTTCTTGTGCTTTTCCTGGGAAAGAGGCACAGCTTTCTCAGTATTCAGAAACCCACTAAACCCACCTCAGTTTCTGTTCTCCCTCTTCCCCTGAGGTGATCCCAGAGGTGAAAAATCACAGAGTCCTCTCATCCAGTAACCCACATCTTTTTCCCCCTTTACTTATTCATCCTCTAGATATGCTATTTAGTCTCAAATATGAGGGGTGGTTAAGCTGGAAACTTTTCATTTATTCATCAAATAGTCCTCCAAATATATGGTTTATGTCCTAAGTACATCCAGGCCCCTGAAACCAAGACTTTTATATCTAACATTCCTTTGCTTTCTAAAATTTCAACTCTTCCCTGAGAAAATGAGTTCTGAATGTCCAGCTAAAAGAATACAGAAAAGTTTATGGACCAAAAGGGTGTGAGAAGGGAGAGAGACAGAGAACATAGAACAGAGTTACATGGCTACATGAATATATAGTTATATTCATGTAACTATATTATTTTAAAAACATATAAATGTGTAAATCTATATATATATGTGTAGGTATATATGTAGGTATATATGTGTTTGTATGTGCATAGATGTATAAATGTATGTGTATAAATGTGCATGTACATATATGATTATATGTAAAATACATATATTTTACATATATTTTATAAGATATATGTGTATATAATGATCGTGTGTGTGTACATGTGTGTATGTACGTGTGTGAAATGATCCCAAAATAAACCCTCACTTTTGGGGGTTATTGTCCAATTAGAGGATAGCATTTGGTTAACTGCATTTTTCTGCTTCCAAAGATCTGGAGTGCCATACTCTTGGTACCTTAATTCAAATAGAATGCGGAATAGAGAGTTTGGCCTATTACTGTGTTCACTGAAAGGGGTAAATTCACCCCTGAGTCATCAGAACATGTCCATAAGTACTTAGCACTCAAGAAAGCACAATTTATTTAACTAGAATGCATACCAAACAGTTAAATACAGCTGGTGCCATGAGATTATAATACACAAAAATATAAACATGAGTACCACAAGAAGAGATTTTAATGGCCATATTTACTCTTCTCCTATCATATGTTCACATTCTAACCAATTGAAAATGGGAGAGAATAGGTATTTCTGAATTGTGTCTAGTTAACGTACGTTATTATCACTCCTATACTTTTCTGTTCCTGGAGTGCAATTCAAAGAAATTGAACTTGGTTAGTTTGGATGCTTGCCTCAAAGAACTATTTATGTTAAAAAATCACAAAACCCTCTGGACCACCATCTGCACTTTGCAACAATTCTTTTTAATTTCTTTTTACTTGCGCCAAATTTTTTTGTTATAGTCTATGTTTTGTCCCCAAAGTAAACTTCTATAAGAATGTATCTGCATCCGGCCTGCTGCAAGTCATCTTTCAATCCCCTACGTGGTGGAGAGATACTTGCTCTAGGTTACATGCAGTGTTATGGCTGCCAGAATATTCAGCTTTTGTTCTAAACCAATCTTTGATTTTACCTATAATAAATATTTTATTTGTTTTAGTATATGTGTAATAAAAATAACAAAGAAGAAATATTGGAGAATTGGAAAAAAAAGACTGGGATATGGTAAAGACTAGGGAAGCTCCAATACATTTGAAATAGCTAAAAAGTTTGATAAATCAAGGACTGGCTATAGGCTTATCATTGATTCAATTTTATTCCATGCTATTTGTAATGTGCTTTTGAGTAGGATAATAAATGTTTGTCTATATTCTCTTTAAATGATGTGGGGCATATAATTTTCAGGTAATACATATATGTCCAGTCAATTATTTAATGGACAGAAAATAGAGTAAGCTTTAGTCAAATAAAGGGTTTTCATTGTCATTCAATATAAACCGAAACAAGCATATTGGCAATCAAAGTATATGATATGATTTCAGTAAAAGGTGACAACTACAATTTTGACTAATAAAAGATCTTCAGAATGTTAGCAATTTACATACTCATTTCCCGTGAAGACCTATAGGCCTACAGAGAAAATCAATCAAAAGCAAAGCTTATCTAATGTTATTTTATTTTTGTTTTGTTTTACATTAATGTATATAAAATTGAATAGCAAATTCTATCTAAATTAATATTAAATAAACACATGTATCTGCACATATACGTGCACATACATGCAGAAACATGAATTTGTACTGTGAACATATAAAGGCAAAGATTTTGTGATAGGAACTGGGAGAGTAAACTGAGGGGAGAAAAAACAAAAAAAATCCATATCACAGATAAAAAGATAGACTGATAGAAAATAAGAAACATGCACTTTTATAATAAACTAGTGACAGAGACACACACACCCATTCTTGTGGCAGTTAGTACACAACTTCTATAAGAATGTATACATACAGCCACATTCTTATAGAAGTAGGGCTGAGGCCAGGTGCAGTGGCTCACGCCTGTAATCCTAGCACTCTGGAAGGCCTACGCGGGTGGATAGCTCAAGGTCAGGAGTTCGAAACCAGCCTGAGCAAGAGTGAGACCCTGTCTCTACTATAAATAGAAAGAAAGAAATTAACTGGACAGCTAAAAATATATAGAAAAAATTAGCCAGGCATGGTGGCACATGCCTGTAGTCCCAGCTGCTCGGGAGGCTGAGGCAGGAGGATCGCTTGAGCCCAGGAGTTTGAGGTTGCTGTGAGCTAGGCTGACGCCACGGCACTCGCTCTAGCCCGGGCAACAGAGTGAGACTCTGTCTCAAAAAAAAAAAAAAAAGGAGCAACATAATGGATATCTCATATCTGTTAGGCTCAAGTTAAAAAAGAAAAACCTTGTCTTATTTTTGTCCACCCTCTGCCATATTTTTTCAAGCCCATCCTTTCCCTGTAACTTTATAAGGTTTGATTGCTTTGAGGAGAATTTACTCAAGATATTTGATACTTCAGAAAGTCTTTCATTTTGTCTTGTTCTAATAAAGAACTGTGGGGTTTTTGGGGTCTACTTCCTTTACAATTGCCCTTTGTTTTGAACTCCAGAGGAGGTTAAATTTTATCCCCAGCTTAGTTACGCGGGAACACCAGGGGATGACAGATCTTATTTCCTGGCAGATGGTACAGTAGTAGTGAGTCCCTTAAGTTTCATCTCCTTTATTTCTTAGTTAATACTCCATGTGGTATAGTTGACTAGAGATAGCTGGGGCAAAGCTAGAGCACCCAGTTATGTTCTAAACTTTTACAATTTACCATGTGACTTGCCTGTCTCAGTTTCCCCATTTTACTCTTCTGTGTGTAGAGTTCTTTTGACGTCTTAGCAATTTGCTCTGTAAACTAATTGACAGTTATCTTATTTAGTATTTAAGGATTCTTGGTTCTTTTCTGCATTTAATTTTAAAAGAAAATTTCTTAAACATCTCAAATCAATCTTAGTGTTGTGTTTGTTTTACAGGGATGACCATTCAGAAGAAGTTTGAGGACCATATTTACAGCTAGAGGCTTATTTACATGTTTGTTTATAGTTTTGTGGATAGAGAAAATTTGAATGTTTTAATCTATCGTATAGTATGTTTCTTTTTTTTTTGAGACAGTCTCACTCTGTTGCCCAGGCTAGAGTGCCGTGGCGTCAGCCTAGCTCACAGCAACCTCAAACTCCTGGGCTCAAGCAATCCTTCTGCCTCAGCCTCCCGAGTAGCTAGGACTACAGGGATGTGCCACCATGCCCGGCTAATTTTTTGTATATATGTTTTTGGTTGGCCAATTAATTTCTTTTTATTTTTTTAGTAGAGACGGGGTCTCGCTCTTGCTCAGGCTGGTTTCGAACTTCTGACCTTGAGCAATCCTCCTGCCTTGGCCTCCCAGAGTGCTAGGATTACAGGCGTGAGCCACTGCGCCCAGCCGGTCTTGGAACCTTTGTTAAAAATCAGTTGACTATATTTTTGGATTCTCAATTCTAGTCCATGGATATATATGTGTCTATGTTTGATTTGGTTGACCGTTGACCAGTTTTCTCTTAGAATGTCTTGCTTTCTTGTTTTTGATAACAGTGCGTTGACATGGTTCTCTTTGTTTCTCTTGTTACAGAATCTTCCTCCCCTTAGTCTTAGAACCACAGTCTCAAGGATGCTAACTTTTTTTTTTTTTTTTTTAATTTTTCCCAATTCATATGCCTTCTACAGTTCTGGCCCTCTTTTCCTTCTCCTTCTCAGGACAGCCCTAACTTGAAACCTTTAAGTAATATATGCTGCTTTTTTCCTCCTTTATTCTTTATAATAAAAAGTTATCAGATCTTTTGACCCCTGCCCTTGTAATTTATTACTACTTTTTTCTGGGCTCTCACTGTAGCTTTCTGACCCATCTCTCTGAGCAGGTTTATTATATATACTTTTGATAGGTTAATCCTCTGCACCTATTACTTTGACTTCCCTCTGGTGCAGGGAATTGAATTCTGTTTGTTCATGGCCTTTTTACTCCCTTTTCCTCCTCCTCCAAACACATCCTTCACTTCTCAGTTAAACTAGAGAATTCAGGCCTGAAACGAGCCTTCTTGTCATATACTTCAGCTTGATAAGTGGTTCTAAGAGCATAAATACTGGCATTACAAATCCTGGCTCTAGCATTTACAATTAATAGTTAGGTGGCAGTGATTTAGTTAGTCTCTGTATGGGCTTTAGTTGTCTCATTTGTAAAGAAAAGCTAATGCCATCTACTTTTTAGGTGGTTGACAGAATTAAATAAAATCTGTATAGAGCCCCAGAGTAGACATTTAATAGATGTTGGACATCATTATGTTGTTGTAGCTTCTACTTGAGGTGGTAACTCCCTTAACTCTCCTTCCCAAATCCTTCCCATCCTTTGAGGGATGGTTCCATTTCAGAATACCATGCTTTCCGTAAAGCTATTGCTGGCATTTTACTTCTTCCCCAGATTGGTTGTTAGTGTTAACTCCGTTGAAATCCCATGATACTTTGTGCTTTTCTTACAGCTTTTGTGTTAAAGTGCCACATAATTTCTGCATGGTCACATTGTCTTTTTTGGATTATAAGTCATTGGTAGGCAAGGATGGTATTGTTCAGCTTTGTGTCCCGGCATTGGATTTGATTGTTTTAGTGTGTAGTAAGTGCTCAATAAGTAGGTGAAAGTCTATTTATTATATAAGGCCAATATCTCTTGCTTACTCTTATTTAATAGCAATATTGTTTAAGATAGTATTAATAGAGTTTAAGGCAAGTATCTCTTTCTGCAAGTCTTTCCAGATGAATTCTTTCCTGAGTGAATAGCTTTCCCTATCATATTCCAGTTGTACCTTGTCCACAAGGCTGTTGTAATTCTGACTGCATTGTAATACTCGACAATTTGTGAGCCCTTTCAATACAGGTATCTTGTCTTAATTAGCTCTTAATTGTTTAATTGTCCGTCTTTCTCTCTCCATAGAGCTCCGTGATGGCATGGGCTGTTTCTTATGTACTGTATCACGGGCACCTAATATAGTCCTTGATGTATGGTGGATGCTCACATATTTGTTGAATAATTAAATAAAAGAACGAATGAGCTCCACCTTTTAAAAATACTGTAAGATATCAGTGTTAATGTTATGAATCCACATGACAATTGCCATATGTCTGTATCTTCCTAGAGATATAAGGAAAGACTGTATTAGATCCAGGAAAACCTTTTAACCTTTTCTTTGTTGCAAGTTATTTCTAACCTGACAAATATGCAGAGCTTATCTTTACTCCTAATACTGTGTAGTGCTTCTAAGCCTAATTAATATATGAGTTTGAAGTGCATTTAAGTTTTTTTTCCCCTCTAAGTTTTATTGTTCAACTAAAGATGAGAGCTAGAAGCAAGTTGGGAGGTCTGCTGAGAAATAGGTAGGCTTCTTAAGAGTTCCCCCCACTTTTTTTTTTTTTTTTTTTAAACAAATTCATGGGAGAGATGAGAGAATGAATGGCCTTTAGCCTTTAATCTGAAGTGGGCACACTCAGCCAAGGGAGAAATTGCTTTTCCAGGAATCCAAAGATGACTATATAGGCCCTGTCTGTATGACTAGTGGACAAGATATAGTCCTGGCCTTCTAGTTGCTTCCAGCTATAAGACGAGGAATAGTAGACACGCTAAATCTGTGGTCCCCAACCCCTGGGCCACTGACTGGTACCTGGCTGTGGCTCACTAGGGGCCAGGCTGCAGAACTCTGTTGCCACGCACCCCCGTCCGTGGAAAAATTGTCTTGCCTGGTGACAAGAAGGTTGGGCACTGTTGCAAATGATTATTAATAGAAATTAATAGAAATGAATGACAAAAAGTATTAGTAGCACAAGTTACCAGGAAAATGTTATAAATAAATTCTTGCACTCAGGATTGTATAAGGTGGATATTCCTAGTAACTATAGTAAAATCTATTTTACATGTTTTTATCTCTTTTTTTGGATTATGGATAGAATACTTGTTAATTATAGAAATTGCTTTTTTTATAAGTACAGAATAATGTAAAGAAACAGTTTGTAACCCAGCGATAACTATTATTTACCTTTGAGTCTAATCTTTTCTCTGTTGTTAAAAAAATATATTTATATTTTCATCTTTTTTCTGCTTAACTTTTCATCATAAGCCTTAACATTTTTTCATATATATGTTAATCTTTGCATAGTAGTCAATTATAGATTACACCATAATTTACTTAACTTGATGCTTATTTTTAGCACTTGAACTTTTGGTAGTGTTTTACTGTGAGGGAAATGAACGAGTCAGTGGCTGAACTCTGCCTTTTCATGTACCAGTGAGTCTCTGTTAGGGCCGTACATGTTGGATAGTTGGGATGGTTAATGAAGTATGGTGATCCTACACAGTGGTTGCCCTGTCTCTGTATTATTCTGCGTATGTGAGGGTAGATTGCATTAGATCCATTTTTTTCTCCCATTCAAATCTTGAATTTTTTTTTTAAGGATTCATGTAATACTCCTTTATCGAAGAAGTATTGTCAGATAAAAGCCTCTTTAAGCCTTGAAGCCTCTCGATACATAGTGCCAAGTCATTTTCCAAACACTTTCACCAGCAATATACGAGGGTGCTTTTTTTAGTGACAGCTATAAAACAAACAAACAAAAGCAAACAACAATAAAAGTGAAAACCCTCAAACTAAATTTTTTTTTTTTTTTAAATGGAGCTCAATTATTTGGGATCATTCTTGCTGAGTTTGTTTTTCATTCTGTAAAACAGGTGATTTGATGAAGAGTGCTGCTGGAGAGTTTGCAGATGATCCCTGCTCTTCCGTGAAGCGAGGCAACATGGTCCGGGCAGCTCGAGCTTTGCTCTCTGCTGTTACCCGGCTGCTGATTTTGGCTGACATGGCAGATGTCTACAAATTACTTGTTCAGCTGAAAGTTGTAAGTATAGGCCTATGTCTATAATTTTGTCTATCACAGTAAGGCTGCTACTGGCCATACTTAGTTCTGCATTCCTTAGGATTTAGTTCGGTTTTGAACTTGGTTTATCTCGGTGGAATAGGGATGATTTTGTTTAATTTCCACTTATTCCTCTACTCCAAGTTTGGATGATACTGGCTCTGTTGTGAGCTAGCATTGTCTTGATTCTAATGAAGAACGTGTAGCAAAGATACTGTTTTGACTCCTTCCGTTTTTGCAGTAGTGATTAAAAATTTCCTTGTAGTAGTAGAGTTCCAGAGTTGAGAAACTCAAGATATATGAAACTGTGTATTTTTAGATAGAGGCCAATGTGATAGTATCTTTACCACCTCTTATAAAGCTCCCATGTAATACCTGCCCAAATGTTTGAGGGCCATGCAAACTCAAGACACTTAAGTTTAGACTGTGGGTTGCTTTTTGAGTAGCTGTTAAAAAGAATAAAAAAATTCTAGGATACCATCGTCTTTATTTACAGACCTATATTGTTCAGAAATTTTGTTTTTGGGGTCACGTTTTATAGGTGGAAGATGGTATCTTGAAACTGAGGAATGCTGGCAATGAACAAGACTTAGGAATACAGTATAAAGCCCTGAAACCTGAAGTGGATAAGCTGAACATCATGGCAGCCAAAAGACAACAGGTACAATTATGATTTGGGGATATATTAAAGTTGTTTATTATTGCCTATTTCCTGAAGGTGCCATTACCTTCCTCTACCAATATGATTCCATTGAAACATTTAAACTAAGAGGTGTCTTTTCAGTGTGGTGCTGTTAATAAAATAGTAATTAAGTTGCATTCCTGTGATGCTCCTATTTTAATTCTTATAAAAAATTTATCTTAAGTAGCTTTACAATTTGTGGTGAAGGTAGTATCTGGAGAGGTGATAGGTCTTTGTTATGTGTGTTCAAGGATTAACCTGAGTTAGTGGTGGAGTTTAACTCAGATTTTTTTTTTTTTTTTTGAGACAGAGTCTCACTCTGTTGCCCAGGCTGTAGAGTGCCGTGGCATCAGCCTAGCTCACAGCAACCTCAAACTCCTGGGCTCAAGCAATCCTTCTGCCTCAGCCTCCCGAGTAGCTGGGAC
>CAUYRT010060179.1:0-27197 GCA_963574885.1 Lepilemur ruficaudatus
AATTTGTAGTGAGCTGATTTCCCAAAATATATTACCACTCAAGTTGACTTATCTTGTTACATTCAAAAACCTACTCTGTCAAAGTAGTCCATAGAGTACATACATAGTGCTCCAACTGTATCTACGTACAACCAACACTTCCCATTTCTTCCTTTAATGTATTTATAAATTGACTTGAAGTCCATTCTGTCATTCTTTTTGCAGTTTTTTTTTAAGTGATTTTTCTCCTGAGAATGGGTTCTCTTTCCTGCATTTTATGCATAGTAATTTTGTTATTAGTATTTTATTTTTTGCTTATGTTGGATAATATGAATGCTACATTGTTGTAGGTCTGGATTTTATTGTTTTTCTTAATGGACTGTGTACTTTTACTCTTTAGTGCATTTTTTTTTTTTTACTTGTGGGTCCACTTTAGCTTGATTTTAAGTTTTGTTAGGTGGATGTAGAGTACCTTTAATTCTAGGGCTCCATTGGCCCTCCTCCTAAGGTATGGCTTCTGTGAAGTCTCCACAGAATGACTAGAGTGTTCAGTAAGTACTCTCTAATATAATAGTTAAAACTCAAATATCTTCCAGCTTTATGAAAGCTCTCAAGTAGTTTTTCAGCTTTTAGTTCTTGGTACTTGTTCTTTCCCCAGATTTCGAGAGTTCTGCCATGCTCATTCACAGGTGAATATCGCCAAAGACTCAAGAGGGCCTTTCTGAAGATTTCTGGACCTCCTCTACACATAGGTCTTCACTATGTTACTCTGCTCCACAAATGCCAGCTGTCTCTTTAGCACAGACTTACACGCTCTGTTTTGACTACTGTCCTCCTCCTGTATGTAACTAGTGCCTTCAGGAAAGTGCCTTCAGGCAGAAAGTTGAGGTGATCATAGGATTTACTAAATTTGTTTCCTTTTTCTGAGGGATTACAGTCCTGTGCTAACAATTGTCCATACATGAAAATCAGTCAATTCGTATATTTAAGAATTTTTATAGCTGTTTATAACAGAAAGGACAGTGTGATACTAGTTGCTTCCATGGTTGGAAGCAAAATTTGCCAAGGCCTTAAAAAAATAATAACCTCCACCTCCACCTTCCCTTTGCCCAACTTTATTTTTTCCGTAGCATTTACCCTTATCTATATACTATGTATTTTAACTGTTTATTTGTTTATACATTGTCTTTCTCTTACTAGAATATAAATTTCATGAGGATATTTGTTTCTAATTTACTGCTGGCACATGGTAGGTTTTCAATAAACATTTGATGAATTAGATGAGATTGGATTGTGAGCTTTGTGATTCGTATTACTGAGATTTCTTTGCCCTTTTAAAAGGGGAGAAAAGAACTGTGAGTATTATTGTCATAAATCAGAATTCGGGCTCAAGACATTATGGTCTGTTCCAGGTTTCATGGTATAGGTAATAAAGATAAGGCTGTTGGGACCTGACTCAGGATGAGTTAAAGCCAGAGATACTTGGTCTTTCTCCAAGTGATGAGGGAAACTGTCTACTGGCAAAGCTAGCATTAGCATGTGGTTTAAACTGTGGGTATGTGTTCTTAAACTAATTAGTAGGAACTTATGTGACCTAAACATGGATGAAGAACTGTGAGAGTGCACTTGGTTGCTTGGAAGTTTTGACAGATTTTATCTGGGAAAGAAGTACTTAGGAGACAGAACTTTGGTTGCTGCTGGAATTTAGGTGGAAAAGACTTACAGTATTGGCTGTTTGGACATGAACATAAGTGTCCGGTGGTAATCACTAGGCTAACAGACTTCATATCTCTGAGGATAATTGACTGTCAAGAAGATGTTCCGAAATGGGACAGGGAGAGAAGTGGGAGGATGAGACGTGTGTGTATCTACAGTCACCCCTCTGTGTCTATGGGTTCCACGGTTGGAGCCCACAGACAAAGAGAGGCAACTCTACTATGCCATTTTATAGAAGGGACTTGAGCACCTGAGGATTTCAGTATCAGTGGGGGTCCTGGAACCAATCCCTCTTGGATATTGAGATGTAAATTTAAATATAGCATAGAAACACAGAGTCTGCCTTGAATGTGTATTTATCTCAGAATTAAAACAGTGTTAAGCTCTGTGTCAGAATTGACCAGAGAGCCTAACCGTGGAGATGGAGACCTAAGTTGAACAGAGGAGAGCAGGAGAAAGTCATAAGGTTTAACAAATATAGTAGGATTCTTAATTATAACTTTGAGGTGAAACCTAAATCTAATTTTTAAATATTTGTAACACAAATTCATGCGTCTTTTCTATATTTGGTTGTTTACTTTGTGGTCTTAAGGAATTCATTCAACACATTTAAATATTTACATTATCAGCATACAAAAGTGAGTAGAACATAATTTCTAACTTTCTCAAGTTTACAATGTATTAAGCTCTCTTAATATGTAAATTATGTATATAAATAACCTTTCTGTGATACAGAATGTCCACAGTAGCAAAAGAAAAATACAAATAAATATTGAGTGAATTCTAGGGAGAATAAAGTTAGGAATGACTGGGCACTCAGGAAAGACTGCTTATAATAATGATGATGATAATAAAAATACATACAAACAAAAAACTGGCTGATCTTTACTGAGCTCTTATTATGCCCCAGATATTCTTCTAAAACAAGAATTTTTTTAATGATTATTAGCCAAATTAATTGGTTTTCATAAGAGCAAAAACTAGGATAATTATTTAGATAGCCAATAATGAGATGATTAAGTAGATTATGGTACATAATGTTTTTAGAAGAATATATAATATGGTCAAGTGCTTATATATAAAATGAAAATGAATACATCACAAATTTTATATTAATATTTCATTATCCATAGGGGACTTATTCTAGAACCCTCTGCAGTTACCAAAATCCAGGGATGCTCAAGTCCCTCATATAAAATGGCAGGATATTTGCATATATCCTATGCAGTCCTCGCATATACTTTAAATCATCTCTCAATTACTTATAATATCTAATACATACTATGTATTTACATAGTACGTACTATGTAAATAGTTGTATACTGTATTGTTTCAGAAATAATGACAAGGAAAAACAAGTACGTGTGTGTGCAATACAGTGCAACCATCCATTTTTTTCCCCAAAATATTTTTGATCCTTGGTTATTTGATTCCATATATGTGAACCCATGGATACAGATGGCTGACTGTACAGAGTAACTAAAACTACTGCTAAAAGTTCACACTGTACCTAGAGAAAAAGACTAAAAGAAAACACAGAAGCATGGTTGTATGTGTGGTTGGCGGTGGTATGTTTGGCAATGGAAATAGGAAAACTTTTTTCTTCTGTTCACATATTTGCATATTTTGCTTAATGGAGCTGTGTTACTTTTGTAACAAAAAAATAAAGTGGAACAGACAAGGGGTGGTGGCTCACATGTATAATCCTAGTACTTTTCACACAGGAAAGCGACTCCCCATGCTGGGAGCCACTTGAAGTCCAAGTGGGTCCTTGTCTTCATGTAAGAATTCAGGAGCAAACCAACAGTATTAAGTGAAAGCTAGATTTATTCAGAAACTATAAAAAGTCTGCTCCACAGACAGAACAGGGGCAAGTTCTCCCTGCAGAAGAGAATGGTTCCTGTTGCCTTTCTATTTAAGCTAAGGCTTGATTAACAAAGGGAGGAATATTCATGGAAAGGGTAGTGTTTCCTTGCAGTCAGAGTGACACCCTCTATTCCTCCACCATCTTGGTTCTAACTGTTTGGAACTTGCCTGCCTCCATCCTGTTTTGATCTGGGCAAGTCCATACTTTGTCTTGAGATTTCCTGACTCAGGTAATGCTGCAGCAGTGCCCAATGCAATGCCCAAGGCATTGCCTCCAGCAATGCCATACACAAAGCAGTACCTGTCAGTTCCCTGTCTCACTTTGGGAGGTGGAGACAGGAGGATCACTTGAGACCAGGAGTTGAGCAACAGCGTTACCCTGTCTCTACAAAAAATAGAAAAATTAGCCAGGCGTGGTGGCCTGGGCCTATAGTCCCAGCTATCCTGGAAGCTAAGGAAGGAGGATCGCTTGAGCCCTGGAGTTTGAAGTTTCAGTGAGCTGTGATGATGCCACTGGACACTAGCCAGGGCAACAGGTAAGACCCAGTCTAAAAAATAAATACAGTAAATAAATAAAGTGGAACAAGGCATTTATAAAAATTTTAAAGTAGGAATGTCCTCAGATGCCAGTAAATAGTTTAGGTTTTATGCTGGGGACTATGGGGAATCACTGAAATTTTGGGGGACAGGAAATGATACGCTCTAAAAAGGTGTAAAGCAATTCTGAAAGACTTTTTTTGTTTTTACAGTCATAAAAATTACTGAGGATTCCAAAGTGTACTATATCTACAAAAGCAGTTCTCAGACTTTTTGGTTTTTACACTTGTAAAAATTACTGAGGACTCCAAATCGCCTTTGTTATCTGGGTGTGTTTACTAATATTTATAATGTTAGAAATGAAAAATGAGAAATTCTTTTCAAAATGTATTAAATCATTTAGAAACAATAAAACCATTGCTTATTCACATGAAGAACATATTTTTATTAAAAAAAACCATTTTCAAAAATAAAAAGCATTAATGAGTAGTCACATTATTTTATAGTTTTGCAAATTTCTTTAATTTCTGGCTTAATAAAGAAAGCTGATTTTTCACATCAGCTTCTGTATTCAATCTGTTTTGATATTGCATACCATGTGGTCTCAACTCTACCATGTGCTCGTAAGTGAGTGGGAGTGAAAAAGTTTTGTTCTTGTATACCTTAGAAAGACTCTCCAACCTCTAGGGCCAGATCATATTCTAAAGATTGATGGTTTAGTACATAAGAAAAAACTCAAAGAATAACAATTATTATGTTGCTCTATTAATATGAATCAAATCATGAAACGTTACAGTGATTTTCAAACTGTAGTTCTTAGAACACTTGTGTCAAAATCACCTAGGATCCTTTTTACAAGGTAGGTTGCTGGGCTTCAGCCTGTTGATTCTGATTCACTTGGTTTTAGGTGAGGAAGCTACAGTACCTAACAACTTGATATACCCACAAATTTGTAGGAATTTAGAATCATGGAATCTTAGAGCTAGAAAAGGCATAAGAATTTAGCTAGTTTTTATTCCCTCATCTTCCAAATGAGGAAAACTTGGGCTAATGAAAGGCAATAACTTTCTAAAAGGCCCATGCTTTAAAAAACTTCCTCACACGAAGTAATTGGACAGTAGTTCAGTGATGATCAAAATTAAATGCCGACACGTTTGGCACAGGCACGTGTTACAGCAGATGGACTGGAGAAGCAAATCTGAAATGGATTGTGTGAGTGTCCTGATGTGAGATGGGAGACAAGAAGAAACTGGGGGTGACTCTGACACTAGAGCATGTATGTAGCCTATATGCTGATGTCCTTGACTGAAACAGGGGCACAGGCAGAGATGATGTAGCTGAGGCTACAGTGAATCACTTTGAGTTCTCCAAGGGACGTTCCAGAGGAACTTACAGATAGTGTGTCCATTTGTAAACCTGTTCAATGTCTGCTTATCTTTTTTAATGGAAATTTAATTTTGTCCTAACATCGAAAGAAATAATTTCCTCCTAACCTTGCCATTTGACTAAGTGTTGGTATTAAGCAAGCTCTTCTGCCCCCTGGCGGCAGTGTCCTCACTGGTGAAAATTCCTCAAAAAATTTTTTAGAAAAGAAAAAAAATCAAAAATGTATCAGAACTGGAGTCTGCAAATCCAAATTTACACAATGTAGATGATAATGTCAAAGAATGTAAAGTTCAATAAGTAGAACAGGGTTAAATTATAGAGAGCTTTGAATGCTAGTTAGCTAGTTACCAGATGACTTGGTAAAGAATCATTACAGATAACCACAGGAATAACATCAGGAAGTTGATGATTTGGGAAGATTTGTCATCTGTGCTTTGCGGGTAAGATTAGAAGGTTAAGGATGTGGGTGAATAGGAGGTTATTGTACTAATTCGGGCGTGAAGTGATAAAGGCTTACATTACGAGGTACTGTAGGAAGAATAATGAGGAATAAAAGTAATCAAGATACATTTTAATGTAGTATTAATAGTTTTGATATATTGATTATTGGAAAAAATAAAATGAAGGATCAAAAGTAATTTTATAATGTTTAAGAACAGTTGACAAGTGTAGTGGAGTAGATACAGAATGGTAAAAGGGAGTTTGGTTTTAAAGATACAGGGACAAGGTGGGTTTGAACTTTCAAAGTGAAGCACTTGAAGAGTTTGAAATTTGGACTAAAAGCTAGAATTATGTATTTAGGATTCATTATTGTAATATTAAAATTGCAATAGTGAAGATAGATAACAATCATCAAATGCAAATCAAAGAAGAGGAACTTGGAAAAGGAAGTGATAACTCTAAAATACAGTGGAAGAAAAGTCAAAGCAAATGAATACAGAGAAAAAAACCATTGTGTTTGGCACTAATGGAGATTATCAGTGACTTTCAAGACAGCATTTTTCATGGAGTAGCATGATTATATAATAATCATGTTTCTATACCTGTTCCTCCTTTGCAGCCCTTCTGTGCTTTTGATATGCTTCATTGTGTTTGTGCTTGATATTCCCTCTACCTAGTCTGAGCTTCCTCCAGATTTCCGTGGGACTTGGCCTTGACTTCATTCAGGAGTCTGCTTAAAGGCTTGCTTCTCAGAGACCTTCCTTCATTACGATCTCTGAACTCTCCCATTACAGATAATATGAAACATGAAGATTTGGCATTTTCCTTAAAGCTTTAAGTTTAATGGAACTCAGTATTTACTTTTGAAAAGGAGAGAAAAAAAAGGCTGATAATTAGCTCAGACCTTGAGCTCTTGCAAGGAAAATGGCCAATCTTCATGTTTCAGTGGTACTTTTAACTTTCTGCTAGTTTTAAATTGCTGAATAATCCTTCCCAGTTGTCAAATATTATCTGCAATGAAGCTTCCTTGAAGTGTGTGGAAAAAGCAGTTATCAGTAAGCTTTTAAAATGATCATTATTAAAAGTAAAAAATGTAAAGTGTAGGAAATGTAGGGCCGATTAGTAGATACTTTGTGAAAAATGTGTATGATCAAGGTATCAAGTATAATTGTCTTTGCATGATGTTTATACATTTATGTGTGAATATAGATTGCGTTTGGATCTTTATAAAATTTCAGTGGGGGTTCTTTTTTTTTTTGGTTGTTCTATGAGTAACATATTTTTCTACCATTTTCTCATTGATTCCTTTTCATAATTTTGAGAAGTTAATATCCTACTTATTTTAGAGTAACCTAAGGCTTAATAGGTGTTCATAAAGTCAAATTCAAGTCTCTCTGTCTCTAATGTCCATGTTCAAGGAGACCATCTTGCTCTTCATTTAGACAAAGTAATTTAAAAAGTAATGATGATGATCAGCTCAGGAAAGGCTGTCCATTTCCCTATCTTTCTTCCTGACTCTCCAGTTTTATCGTACTGTATCATTGCCTTGTTCCAGCTGTTATGGAAAAGCAAATGTTGTTTTGTGCTGGGAGATAATTACTTCCACTCCCAAAGCCTTCTTTCCCTGTTTCTGCTGCGTGACAAAGTAGCCAAGTTCCCGTTATGTCAATAGAGTGTTTAGTTAAGCAAGAATTTGAAAGGAAAATATATCTTTAGATAATTTGGGTTTAGGTTTGACTCAAGTCTGTTAAAAGTGTTATTCCAGTATGTGATCAGTCTCCTTATCATATAAAATGTCTCTCTCTGGCAGAAGATACCTGTTTTTCTTCCTATTTACTATTTCTTTCTGTTTCCAAAAACAAGACAAGTATTTTCTGTTAGACTCTAGATCTAAATAGACTGAGGTTTAATCTGTCTATGTCACATAAGCTTGAGCAAGCTTTTTAACCTCTCAATGCCTGTTTCCTCATCTGTAAAATGATTACCTAACTTACAGGTTTATTATGAGGATTAACGCAATTCATGTAAAGGGCTCATCACTTAGTAAATGTTGTGTAAGAATTTAGAACTCCACTAGGAATATTTTGAAAGGATATAGCTAAATACATAAATGTCCCTGTTTTAAAAATATAGCAATAACTTATATTTTGTCATTCTTAACATAGTTCATACCCTTGAAGGAAATCCCATTTTGGCATTTATTAGAACATAAGATTGGTTGACTATCTGAAAATGAATCAGGATAATTCACCACATTAATAGGATAAGAATAAAAATCCTAAATCAGAAAAACAGTACATCTGTTCAAGAGAAAAACTCTTAGCAGAATAAGATTTTTGAGGGAAACTTCCTAAATCTGATAAAAAGTATCAACTAAAGCTTTACAGACCGCATCATACTTAGTGATGAACTATTGAAAATATCCCCTTTTAATACAAGACAAAGGTATATCTTCCCCTTCTATGTTGTGTTAAACTGGGTATTGTCACCAATTCAGTAAAGCTAGGGGGAGTATAAGGATAAGAAAGAGATAAAAACTTACTATTTATGGTTTTTATGATTGTGAGCTGTTAGTTGAGAGCAACTTACTTAAAAATAAAGGCATAGAACATTTGATCAATAAATGAAGTTATAGAAAAAGAAAAAGAAGGAGACCTTAACAAAAATCATAAAATGGTAAGCAACAAAAGAACAAAGATAAATTAGATTAAATCAAAATTAAAATTATTGTGCTGCAAAAGATACCATCAAGAAAGTGAAAAGACAACCTACAGAATGGGAGAAGCCATTTATAAATGATATTGCTGATAAAAGACTTATATCCAGAATATATAAAGAATTCTTACAGCTCAAAAAGAAAAAGACAACTCGATAATAAATGAGCAAAGGATCTAAATAGACATTTCTCCAAAGAAGATATATAAATGGGCAATATGTTCATGAAAAGTTGCTCAACATAATTAGTCATCAGAGAAATTCAAGTCAAATCCGTAATGAGATTCTACTGTACACCAACTATGATGAGTATATTTAAAAAGACAATAGCAAGAAGAAACATATGAAGAAATTGGAATCTTAATATGTTGATAGTGGAAATATAAAATGGTACATCTGCTTGGAAAACAGTTTGATAGTTCCTCAAAAAGTTAAACATAGAATTACCATATGAACTACTAATTCCACTCCCAGATACCCTAGAGAATTAAAAGCATCATTCAAATGATGTATAAGGTTGTACTTTGTAATAATAACAACATTAAAGGTTGACAGAGCTATATGGGAACAATGTTGCTACTAAAACTAAGTTGATATTAATTCTAACTGGATTGTTAGGGTGTTAATTATAATCTGCAGGACAACTGCTAAGAAAATAACTGAAATATCTCTACTAGAAGAAATGAGAAGGGAATAAACATGGTTCACTAGAAAATATCTATTTAACACAAAAGAAAAGAGTAATGGAGGAATTGAGGACAAAAGTGTTATATAGAAAAAAAAATAGCAAAATGGCAGAAGTAAATCCTTCCTTATCAATAATTGTATTAAAAGATGCCAGTAAAAGGCACGTATTTCCAGAATAAATTTTAAAAATATGTCATCTATCTATATTCTGTCAAACAGAGACTCACTTCAGATATAAAGACTTAAAGATGTTTAACGTGAAAGGATGGAAACATATTCCATGTAAAGAGTACCCTCCAAAAAAGTAACATGGGTGTAGTGGCTATATATTAATATCACACAACACAGGCTTTAAGATAAAAATTGTTACAATATACAGTGAAATATTAGGTTATGATAAAAAGGTGAATCCATTAAGAAGAAATACCAGTTATGAACATGTATGTTCCTAACAGGACCCTCAAAATATATGAAGCGAAAACTGACAGAATTAAAGGGAGAAACAGACATCTCAACAGTAATAGTTGGAGACATCAATACCCCATTTTTAATAGTGGAATAGGACAACTAGATTGAAGATTAAGGAAATAAATGACTTGAACAACACCATAAGCCAACTATATTTAACAGATATACATACACAGTCCACCCCCAAAATAGCAGAATACACATTCTTGTCAAGTGTACATTGAATATTCTCCAATGTAGACATTTTCCCACACAAAGACTTGTCTGTGAATGTTCATAGTAGCTTTATTCATAATAATCACAATCTGGAAAGAAGTGAAATGTCTTAATGGTGAATAGATAAACAAATTGTGGTATATCCAAATAGTGGAATGCCATTAATAAAAAGAAGCAAACTGGTGATACATTCAATAATATAAAAGAATCTCAAAAGCTTTATGCTAAATGAATTAATACAGCCATAATACAGAGTGTGTGGTTCTAGTCATTTAATATTGTAGAAAGTGATGGTGGAAAGCAGATGAATGATTGCTAGGAGCAAGAGGGTGGGGGAAGAGATTGACTACCAAGAGACATAAGAGAACTGTGTGAAGTGGTGGAAATATCTTATATCATGATTGTGGTTTTGATTATATTAGGGTATACAGTTGTGAAAATTCATTAAATTATAGACTTGAAATTGACAGGTTTTATTTATTTATTTATTTTTTTATTGGGGGAAAACTACAAAACATTTACAGTACCATGTTTACAGTCACAATTTGTAGTGAGCTGATTTCCCAAGATATATTACCACTCAAGTTGACTTATCTTGTTACATTCAAAAACCTACTTTGTCAAAGTAGTCCAGAGAGTACATACATAGTGCTCCAACTGTATCTACGTACAACCAACACTTCATTTTAAGTGTACAATTAAATGATTTTCAGTGAATTTACCGAGACAGTTTTTATTGTATAGAAATTATACCTCAATAAAGCTGACCTAAATGTGGAAACCACTTATAAAGACAAAAAAGTTATAATAAGTCTTTGGAATTAAGGGTGACAAAACAATAAAACATTTGCAATGAGAGTTTTTTGGGAATAAATCAAAATGGATACTAAAGATTATTTGAAATTTGTGACAGCATGGAATTTATGGTATGTGGCCAAAGCTTTGCTCATAAGGAATGAAACTTTAGATTTAAATGATTTGATAACCAATTGAACCTGAACTACTCAAGGAGCTAGAACAACATTCACATCACTTCCATGGAAAATAAGATAACTGTATTTACTTATTTAACAAATACACATATGGAATTTACAATATATTATGTCTTTATAAAAACAAATCAGAGATCTAATTCTATGAGAAGATTGGTAAAATAGCCAATGAAAAGGCTAGCAAAAAAATAAATAAGTGGAGCAAACAAATATGCCACATTATGACTGAGAAGTATGACCAAGATGAGATGGAGATTAAAAATGAGGGGGTGCAGTGGACAACACTATACTAATAAAATTTAAAATCTTACCAAAGCGGGTAATTATCTAAAAAACAAATCATCAAGTTTTTGATTATGATAGAATATCTGGAAGGATTGTGTCAGCCTTATACCTCACTAATCCTATATTTTAATCTTTTGCACCAGCCAAGTGGGTCTATGCAAGGTTGTCTAAGCATAACTTGTATTTTTCCTCATGTTTAGCATTGATGAAGTGGTTTTATCCTGGGGATGCAAGGATGGTTCAACATATACAAATCATTTAAATGTGTTATATCACATCAACACAATGAAGGACAAAACCCATGTGATCATCTCAATAGACACAGAGGAAGCATTTGATAAAATTCAACATCTCTTCATGATAAAAACACTCAAGGAAGCAGGCATTGAAGAAACATACCTCAACATAAAAAAAAACCAAATATAACCAAAAAACCCCGAAAGCTATATACCAAAAAAAATGCTTGTATCTGATAAGGAATTCAGTAAAGTTGCAGGATACAAAACAACATATAAAAAATCAGTAGCAGTTCTATACACCTACAGTGAACTAGTTGACAAGGAAATCAAGAAGACAATACCATTTATAAAAGCTATAAAAAGATACATACCTAGGAATAAATTTATCCAATGAGGTGAAAGACTGTACAAGGAAAACACAAAACACAGATGAAAGAAATTGAAGTATACACAAATACATGGAAAGATACCAAGTGCTCATCGATCAGAAGAATTAATATCATTAAGATGACCATTCTGACCAAAGAAATCAACAGATTCAATGCAATCCCTATCAAAATACCAATATCATCTTTCACAGAAATAGATAGAAAAATCCCAAAATTTATATGGAACCATAAAAAAAAAAAGAGCCAGAATAGCAAGAGCAATCCTATATAAAAAGAACAAAGCAGGAAGATAGCACACTACCTGACTTCAAAATATTTTATAAGGCTATAGTAACCAAAACAGCATGGTATTAATATTATATAAAAACAAGCACATAGATCAATGGAGTAGAAATAAATCCACATATTTCTGATTTTCAACAAAGGCACCAACACACATTGGGGAAAGGACACCCTCTTCCAATAAATGGTACTGGAAAAATTGGATCTCTTTTTTGTAGAAGAATGAAACTGGACTGTCTCTCACCATATACAAAAATGAAGTCAAGATGGATTGAAGACCTAAATATGAGACCTGAAATTTTAAAACTACTAGAAGAAAATGGAGAAACACTATGGGACATTGTTCTAGGAAAAGATTTTATTGCTAAGGCCTCAAAAGCACAGACCACAAAAACAAAAACAAAAAATAGACAAACGAGACTGTATTAAACTAAAACACTTCTGCATAGCAAAGGAAACAGTCAACAGAGTGAAAAGACAACCTGTTGAATGGGAAAAAATATTTGTGAGCTATTCATCTGACAAGAGACTAATATCCAGAATATACAAGGAACTCAACAGTAAAAAAACAAATAATCCCATTGAAAAGTGGGAAATGGGCATGAATAGAGATTTCTCAAAAGAAGACATACAGATGGCCAACAGGTATATGAAAAAATGCTCAGCATCACTAATCATCAGGGAGATGCAGATCAAAACCACAATGAGATATCATCTTATCTCAGAATGGCTTTTATTAAAAAGATGAAAAAGTAACAGATACTGGCAAGGATGTGAAGAAAAGGGAACTCTTAAACTCTTTTTATGGGAATATAAATTGGTACAGCCACTATTGAAAGCAGTCTGGAGATTTTTCCAAAAAGTATAAAAAGAACTACCATATGATCCAGTAATCCCACTACTGGGCATCTATCCAAAGGAAAAGAAATTAATATGTCAAAGGGGAAACCTGCACTCATGTGTTTATTGCAATACTATTCACAATAGCCAAGATAATGGAATCAATCTAAGAGTCCCATCAGCGGAGGAAGGGATAAAGAAAATGGTATATATACACAATGGAATACTATTCAGCCATAAAAAAGAATGAATTCCTTTCATTTTCAGCAACATGGATGGAACTGGATGTCATTATGCTAAGTGAAATAAGCCAGGCACAGAGAGACAAATGTCACATGTTCTCACTTATATGTGGGAGCTAAAACAGTTTATGTCACGAAGGTAGAGAATAGAATGATAGATATTAGAAGCTGGGAAGGGTGGGAGGGAACAAATGGAGGTTGATTAATAGGTATAAATATATAGTTAGATAGAGTAAATAAGTTCTAGTGTTCTATAGCAGAGTAGGATGAATATAGTTAGCAACCACGTATTGCATATCAAAATAGCTAGAAGAGAGGGCTTGAAATGTTTCCAATACATTGAAATGATAAATGCTCAAGGTGATGGATATCCGAAATACTCTCAGTTGACCATTGCAGTCTATGCATGTAACAAAATATCACATGCACCCTATAAATATATATAAGTGTTTGTATCAATACAAAAAACTTTTACAAAAAGTGAATTAAGACAAGACTCCATGTTAGAAAGAAGTGGTTAATTATCACTGCAGGAAAAGTTAGAATTTTTTGGATGATAAATTTCTAGTTTTTTGGATGATAAATTTCTAGTTATGTATGCCTGAATGAGAGAATGGATTCAGTCTGTCTTACTTGTGTATGTTTTAATATAACAGGCATCTTCCTAAGCCTCAATGTCTTCTTTGAAAAATGGGGATAATGCCACATAAGAGGGTTTAGGTACGTGTGAGATAATGGAATATGTACCACCTGGTACAATGCTTGGAACATATTCAGTTCTGCATAAATGGTTACTTTTCCCACCTTTCAGATGACATCACAATTACTTGCAACTACCATGTGGTTATTTCTCCATTTTGATATACCTTAATGTTTTAGCTGATAGGAATGAACATACTGAGGTTGAAACAATACATAATTTCATGCTTTATTCTATTTTTGATATTTCTTTATTCCTAAGCAAAACCTTTGATAGTTTACTTTTTCCTCATTAAGTCTGTTATAATTTGCATCTCTCATGGTTTTTATGAAGCAGTGTTTGTTTTTCACCTATCATTGCTGTCTAGATTGGTATGTTGTAGCTAATTTTTTCATAGGTCACTGGACTAATTCTTTGAGACTAGGACCCTTTAGATGAGCAATTAATATTTAAATTAGCATTTTCCTCTTTTATTCCTCCAAGAAGGAAAATGGACAAATTAAGTCAATGTTAATGGTTACTGTAGCGATAACTGTCTTAGATTGGTGACCTGTAGATGCCTGTCACCTGCTAGTTTAGGCAAACTAAAACCTAGTTACACAGTGGCAGAGACTTGTTAGCTTGGATTTTTCTGGGCCTTTGGTATTTAATTACTATAATCAACAAAAGCAAAACAAATCAGATTTTTGAGGGTCTTGTCAAGATATTTCCACTGTCTTTTAAATTATTTCTAAAATCAAATGACAGTTCTCTTTTTTTGTATTATTCTTTACCTGTATTTATTTTTGCATTATATATGTCTTGAGGTGCATAGGTAGTTAGCCACCTCAACTACCTTTTAGAAATTTAAATAGCCTTTCAAATTTAATTATCATGATTTTTACATTTCTGAAAAATATTAACCATTCTGAACTATGTCTCTAAATACAAAAGTGTTTTTATGAATCTGCTCTACATGTTGTGAAGAAATGTGTATTTTTCAGTCTTTCATAGTAGCATTTATAGTAATTTTAAAGAAACAATTTCAGAAATCAAAATGTTAAAATTAATACAATAATGCTCCTGATTTGTCACTTTAACAGCATGATTTTATCCTAGGACAGGAAAAATACAACCAAGGTTTGTGGTTTTTTATAAAAATTAGCAGCAAGATAACTAAACTGTGATAAAACTTTTTTCTCTTCAGGGCTAAGGAATATGAGAGTTTAACAGAAACCAAAAATTCTGGCTGTGATTCACCTTACAAGGCAAAGTGAGTATTTTATCCCACATGTTAATTTTCCTTTACTTTGGTTTCTGTCTGTAATAAAAATGTATGTGAACCATCATACTATGTCTATGATCAGGGACTTTGTTTCTGATCCCTAGAACTTCATTCTCTTAACATAGTTGTATGCAACTGGAAGTGATTTTGCCAGTTTGGCCATGTCTGGGCACAGTTCTCATAAGCACAACTTAGGGAGAAGATGCTACTAGCGTCAAGTGGGTACAGGCCAGGGATTCTGCTAAACATTCTTCAGTGTACAAGACGGCCCCCCACAGCAAAGAATCATCTCATCCAAAATGTTAATAGTGCCATGGTTGAGAAACCCTGTTCTAACAGATCAGGTTCTGGCAATCAACTCTTTGCTGGTGCTTGTTCGAAGGAGCTCTCTTTAAGAGAGAGCAATTCCTTAAAGAGAATTAGAATTCTTTAATAATGATTGTGATGAAATTTTCGATGAGATTGAAGATTTTAGGTGAGAATTTAGACTCCACCACTGGGGTATAAATGTAATTAAATAATAATTAGATAAGCAAAAACATCATTTTGCTTCTCTCAAGAATACTGGCAGTAGAGGTAGAGTGAGCAAAGTATTTCCACACACTGCGGGAGTGTAGATTAGTGTAGTCTGAAGGGTAGTGTGCATTAGCATTTTAGGAAGTCCATTTCCGACTCAGTGAAATAATGCTCAGTAAAATAATGCAAAATGTGCCCAAATATTTATACCCAAAGATGAATGTCTAACTTTTTTTTTAATAGCAAAATAGCCATGAAACAACTTAAATCCTCCACATTGAGGACTATCTATAACCAGTTATTTATGTGGATATGCTACAGAATGTTAACACAACCATTATTTACATTTACAGTAAAAATATTCTTACCTGTCATAAATAACATACTCATCAGATAACTACTTTTATTTATTATTGTTCTGAAAGTAATAGCCATTGAAATTAAAAAGAAATACAAAAAAATAAGAAAATTATCAAGATTATGACGGTACTGTATGTCACAAAGCCCAAGATAATCAAGTGAAAAACTAGTAAAAACAAGAGAAATCAATTCAGTAGGATGGCTGATTACCAAAATAATATGAGAATATTAATACTAGGTAACATTTACTGAGCCATTTCTTTAGGCCAGACCCTATGTGTGCTGTCTCATTCCTCACAACTCCGTGAGGTTAATTAGAGAAACTAAGCTCTGCAAAGAGTCACTTGCCTGAAATTATACAATAGCATATCCAGGATACAAAAACTAATGGCTTTTCTTTGTGATAACCAGTGAGAAAATAGAAATATTCCTTATAATAGCAATAAAGAAGTAAAATATTTAAGAATAAACTCAAGAAGAAATATAAAGGATCTATAAAAAAGTCAAAATGCTAATATGGGATATAAAAGAAGACTTGTATAAATGGATGGATAAGTCATACTCTTGGATAGAAGACACAAGATAGGAAATTCTCTCTAAATATTCCTATAAATTTAATCCCTCTAAAGGAGCAGCCTTTTTTTTTCATAGAGCTAAAATCATTCTAAAGAACATACAGAAAAGAAATCTGATTTGAAAGAAGAAAAATGAGGGAGGATTGAGCTAACAGATATTTAATAAAATTTGAAAGGTACAGTGGCACACAAATAAAAATACAAATTGTTGGAAGAGATTTTTTAAAAACAGTGTAGAAATAGATCCAAACACTGGAGGAAATTTAGTATATGACTGTGGTACAGTGTTTGCAAAGATGGCTAGAAGAAGTTGAGCCTTTCCTGGAGGCATACCCCTTTGTGGTATAACTTTGCCACTTCGGCTATGAAGGGGTGGACTCTATTTCCCTTCTTATTGAAACTGTTCTGGCCCTGTGGCTTGTTTTGATGCATAGAAAGCTATAGACGTGATATGTGACCTCCGCGCCTTAACCTCACACTCTCCTGACTGCCATGTAAGGAAGCCAGGGTCAGCCCTCTTGCAGGTGAGAGATCACATGAAGGGACAGGCTCAGTTGTCCTGGTTATCACTTCTGAGCACCCCAGGCAAGAGGCCATCCAAGCTAGCCAGCACCTAGCCAACCTGTCAAGTGACTGCACCCGCCACATAGGTTATCTTAGGTGAGAACAGAATTACCTAGCTGAGTCCAGATCAAACTATAGGGAGCAAATACATAGAGGTTTTTTAAAGACACTAAGTTTTGAGGTAGTTTGTTTCACAGCAACAGATTACTGATATAATGACAAAGGTGAAATTCAAATCATTAGGGAAGAATAGATTAGCTAACAAATGTTAATTATCCTCTTTTCACTCCTTACTCTGAAATAAATTGATGCTGAATCAAGGATATAAAGCTAAAATCATGAAACTTTAATAGCACTAGAAGAAATATCAAAGTCTCTTCTAAATAAAACTTCTCCACACAGGAGTTAGAGAAGAGAAGATTGATGAATTTGTCTATATAGCTATAAAAACTATGCTTGGGCAAAATATCATAAGGAAAAAAACAGTGGAAATATTTACAAAAATGAAAAAGAGCTAACGTTTTCTATAAACACCTCTTATAAATTAAATTGAAAATTAACATGAGCAAATTAACAATCAGTAGGAAAAAATATTAGATATGATCAGATAATACAAAGAAAAGTTAAAAGTGCCCAATTTCTTGTTTCACTCTTGAAATTCAAAACTATGTAATCGAATTTTTAAAAATTATGTTTATAGAGACTTATCAATGCTGTGAGGGAATGCTTATGATTATTGAAAAACTACTGTTGCTCATATAGTAACAGTTTTATACATTAAAATAGAAGCCCAGAAGGGTAATAGTGACAACCTAAATTCACATCTGCATACATCTTCCTACCGACTATATTTGTCGACAAGGAAAGCAAATCAAATCATCAGTAGCTCTATACTATATTAGGGTACACAGATGTTATCAGCTTCAGTTTAATTTTTTGTAATATTTAAAAATTGTAGTAAAATACGCATCACATAAAATTTACCATCTTGCCCATTATCAGTACAGTTCAGTGATACTGAGTACGGTCATGTTGTGCAGCCATGGCCATCATCCATCTCTAGAATTCCTCATCTTGCAAACCTGAAACTATCCACTAAACAGTAGTTACCCGTTCTTCTTCCCCCTAGTGATAGGCAGCAGCCATTCTACTTTCTATTATGATTTTGACTATTCTAGATAACTCATATAAATATAATCACAGAGTATTTGTCTATTTGTGATTGGTTTATTTCACTTGCATGATGTACTCAAGTTTTATCCATGTTGTAGCATGTGTCAGAATTTCCTTCCTTTTTAAGGCTGAATAATATTTACTGTACGTGTGTGTGTATATATATAATATTTTGCTTGGACATTTGGATTGCTTTTACATTTTAGTGGTTGTGAATAATGCTGCTCTGAACATGGGTGTACAAATACCTCTTTGAGACCCTGCTTTTTAAGTTTTTCAGTATATACCTAGCAGTGGAATTGCTGGATCATATGGCAAATCTAGTAACTATACTTTTTACATTCTCATTAACTATGCACAAGAGTTCCAGTTTCTCCATATCCTTACCATCACTTGTTTTCTTTTGCTTTTTTGATAGTAGCCGTCCAAATGGGTATAAGGTGGTATCTCATTTTATTTTTGATTTATATTTCTATAATTATTATGATGGTGAGCATCTGTCTTTTCATGAGATTTTTGGACATTTATATATGTTCTTTGGAGAAATTCAGTCCTTTGCCAATTTTTGAGTGGGGTTGGGTTTTTTTATTGTTAATTTAGAAATTTTCTATATGTGTTTTCTATATTAACACTTTATCAGATATATTACTTGGAAACATTTTCTCCCATTCTATGGGTTGCCTTTTTATTTTATTCAAAGTGTCTGGTGATGTATAAAATTTTTAAAAGTTTATGGAGTCCAATTTATGTATTTTTTTCTTTTGTTGCCTGTGCCTTTGGTGTCATGTCCAAGAAATCATTGTCAAATCCATTCTTATGAAGCTTTTGCCTTATGTTTTCATTTGATTTTATAGCTTTAGGTCTTACATTTAAGTCTTTGATCCATTTTGAGTTAATTTTTATATATGGTGTCAAGTAAGGGTCCAACTGCATTCTTCTGCATGTGGATAATTCATTTTCCTATCACCATTTGTCAAAAAAGCTACCCTTTCTCCATTTAGTGGTCTTGGCAGTCTTCTAGAAAGTCATTTGACCATATATGCAAGGGTTTATTTCTGGATACTGTATTCTGTTTTATTGATCTAATGTCTGTCATTATGCCAGTCCCATACTGTTTTACTGAAGGTTTATAGTAAGTTTTGAAATCAGGAAGTGTGAGTCCCCAGCTTTGTTCTTTTTCAAGATTGTTTTGACTATTCAGTGATCCCTTGAGATTCCACATGAACTTTTGGATGGATTTTTTTATTTCTGCAGAAAACGTCATTGGGATTTTTATAGGGATTGCATTGAATGTTTAGATCACTTTGAGTAGTATGGACATTTTAACAATATTAAATCTTCAATCCATGAACATGGGATGTGTTTCAATTTATTTATGTCTTTTTAGATTTCTTTCAGCAATTTTTTTTAGTTTTCATTGTAAGTCTGTCACTTCCTTGATTAAGTTAATTTTAAGTATTTTATTTTTGATGCTATTGTTAATAGAGTTGTTTTGTTAATTTCCTTTTCAGATTGTTCATTGTTAGTATATATAAATGCAGCTGATTTTGTGTGTTAACTCTGTATCCTGCTACTTTGCTGAATTTATTCTTTTGTTATTACAGTTTTTTTCTGGGTGGAATCTTTAGCATTTACTACATATAAGATTATATTATCTGTGAACAAAGGTAATGTTACTTCTTCCTTTCAAATTTAGATGCTTTTTTTTTCTTGCCTAATTGCTCTGGCTAGAATTTCCATTACTATGTTGAATAGAAGTGGTGAAAGCAGGTATCATTACCTTGTTTCTGATCTTAGAGGAAAACCTTTCAGCCACCACTGAGTATGATGTTCATTGTGAGTTTTTCATACATGGCTTTCATTATGTTGGGGTAGTTTCTTTCTGTTCCTACTTTGTGGAGTATTTCTTATCATGAAATGGTGTTGAATTTTGTTAAATGCTTTTTCTGCATCGATTGATGTAATCTTGTGAGGTTTTTTTTTTCCCTTAATTCTGTTAATGTGATGATGTATTAAATTCATTGAGTTTCATATATTTGAACCATCCTTACATTCCAGAAATAAATCCCATTTAGTCATGGTATATAATCCTTTTAATATGTTGTTGTGTTCTGCTAGTATTTTGTTGAGGACTTCCACATCAGTATTCATAAGAGATATTGGTCTGTAGATTTCTTGTAATTTTGAATAGCTTTGATAATGCTGGTCTCATAAAATAAGTTAGGAAGTGTTCCCTTCTCTTTTATTTTTTGGAAAAGTTAGAGAATGATTAGTATTAGGTTTCCTTTAAATGTTTGGTAGAATTTACCAGTGAAGCCATCGAGTCCAAGGCTTTTCTTTGATGAGAGATCTTTATTACTAATTTCATCTACTTAGTTGTTATAGGTCTATTAGATTTTCTATTTCCTCATTATTAGGTTTTGGCATTTTTTTTTAAAAAACTTTATTGAAGTATAATTTACATACCATGCAATTACTCCATTTTAAGTATACAATTAAATGATTATTAGTAAATTTACTAAGTTGTACAGCTATTCACATAAATCAGTTTTAGAAGATTTCCTTCCCCCAATTGAGACCCCTAATTCCCATCCCCAGCTACATTTCAAGCATGCCCCTCCCCTCCACAGGGCTCACCCCATCCATCAGATGTGGGTCCCATCCCCCACCCCCCGAATCCCTGGTGGACACCACCACTTGAGCACCATAGTGTTAATCAGTCAGTACCAATTTGATGGCGAGTACATGTGGAGCCCATTCTTCAGTCTTGTGTCACCTCACTTCGAATAATGGGCTCAAGCTCAATCTAGGATAATATAAGCAGTATATTTTATGTTTCTGGGAAATAGTCCATTTTATGTAGGTTATCTGAATTGTTGGCATACAGTTACTCATAGTGGTCTCTTTGAATACTTTTTATTTATGTAGACTCAGTAGTAATGTCCCCACTTTCATTTCTAATGTTAGCAATTTGAGTGTTTTTGTAATCTGTCTAGCTAAAAGTTTGTCAGTTTTGTTTATCTTTTAGAAGTACCATGTGTTGGTTTTATTGATTTTTCTCTATTTTTTTTATTTTATGTTTCATTTATCTCTGCTTTAATTTTTACTATTTCTTCTGAAGAAAATAATAAGGCTTTGAGTTTAGCTTTACCTTTAGATTATTATTCTTTTTCTACTTCCCTAAGTTGTCAAGTTAGGTTGTTGATGTCAGATATTTCTTATTCTTTAATGTGTTTATCAGTGTCCTCCTCAGGACAGCTTTCATGGTATCCTGTAAGATTTGATATGTTGTGTTTTCATTTTCATTTGTCTCTTAAGTGTATTTTCTAATTTTCTTTGAGATTTCTTCCTTGATCCATTGGTTGTTTCAAGATGTGTTATTTAATTTCCACAAATTTTTGAATTTTCCAGGGTTTTTTCTCTTTCTTTAAAAATAAGCATTGTAGATTAAAAGTCTGATGCTCTACCGACTGAGCTTTTGTGACTGTAAACATTGCACTGTAAATGCTTTGTAGTTTTCCCCCAATAAAAAAAAAATAAGCATTGTATTTATGTCACATCCGCAATCCGAACATTAATATTATTATAAACACTCCCCTCTGGGCGTGTTTCATAAGTGTTGGTGGTGAGCAATAATGAAAAGGAGAGAAAGCATATAAGTTAAGGGGTGTGTGAGAAAACAGTCATAGAGACACATACCACGTGAGACTGATAACCACACTTTAATAACCTGGTCTAAACTGTAAAATTTGGTGTGAAATAAATGCTTTGGAATTGATGTTTGTTGGCTAATAATGTCAAGATCACATCAGTATTTCACAACAATCAAGGCAACATTCGTTGTCGTCTTTTGGCAGCCTAAGGATGCAACAGCCAGGTCCATATGTGAGCAAATCTTTCACTTTAATAAATAGTGAAAGCAAAACTAGCTTATTGGTGGGAGACCTCAACCTCCTCAGGATGGGTCCAGGACATTCGCCTGGGAACCTCTTGCTGACTCCAAGACAGGCTGTTGCTGTACTTTAATTAGGCAAACTGTCTAATTCATCCCAAATTACCCCAGGAGGCTGCCTTTCATGTGCCCGAGCAAGATAATCTGTTGTAATAGCATTAAAGTATAGCTAGATTGATTGAAATAGACTCTGGAGAAAAAAATAGTCCTTTTTTATTTCAGAATATTATGGGGGTACAGACATTTACATATATTGCCTTTGCCCCACCCAAGTAAAAACCTCAAGCATGTCCATTCCCTAGATGGTGTGCACCACACACATTATGTGTGAATATACCCATCTCCTCATCCCCCTCCCACCTGCCTGACACCCAAGGAATGTTACTAGTATATGTGCACATAAGGTGTTGATCAGTTAGTACCAATTTGATTGTGAATACATGTGGTACCTGTTTTTCCATTCTTGTGATACTTCACTCAGTAGAATGGGCTTTAGCTCTATCCAGGGTAATACTAGAGGTGCTAGAACACCATTGTTTTTTTGGGGCTGAGTAGAACTCCATGGTATACATATACCCCATTTTATTAACCCACTCATGTATTGATGGGCACTTGGGTTGTTTCCACATCTTTGCAATTGTGAATTTTGCTACTATAAAGAGTCTAGTGCAGATGTCTTTTTTATAGAATGTGTTTTGTTCTTTTGGATAGATGCCCAGTAATGGGATTGCTGGATGAAATGGTAATTCTACTTGTAGCTCTTTGAAGTATCTCTGTATTACTTTCCACAGAAGTTGTACTAGTTTGCAGTCC
Source organism: Lepilemur ruficaudatus (assembly GCA_963574885.1). Classification (NCBI taxonomy): domain Eukaryota; kingdom Metazoa; phylum Chordata; class Mammalia; order Primates; family Lepilemuridae; genus Lepilemur; species Lepilemur ruficaudatus. Next base: position 23,198 of record CAUYRT010060179.1, read on the forward strand.
CAGCAACAGTATATGAGTGTTCCCGTCTCTCAACATCCACGCCAACATTTATTGTTTTCGGATTTTTTGATAAAAGCCATTCTCACTGGAGTTAAGTGATATCTCATTGTGGTTTTGATTTACATTTCCCTGATGATTAGAGATATTGAGCATTTTTTCATATGTTTGCCATTAGTCTATCTTCTTTTGAAAAGTTTCTGTTCATGTCCTTTGCCCACTTTTTGATAGAGTTGTTTGATTTTTTCTTGCTGATTTTCCTGAGTTCTATATAGATTAGTTATCAGCCCTTTATTGGATGTGTAACGTGGAAATATTTTCTCCCATTCTATAGATTGTCTGTTTGCTCTCGTAATAGTTTCCTTGGCTGTGCAGAAGCTTTTTAATTTGATCAGGTCCCATTTATTTATTTTTATTGTTGGTGTGATTGCCTTTGGAGTCTTCTTCATAAATTCTTTGCCTAGGCTGATATCTTTAAGAGTTTTTCCAACATTTTCTTCTAGAATTCCATAGTTTCATGCCTTAGGTTTAAGTCTGTTATCCACCATGAGTTGATTTTTGTGAGAGGTGAAAGGTGCAGATCCTGTTTCAGTCTTCTACATGTGGCTATCCAATTTTCTCAGCACTGTTTATTGAACAAGGATTCTTTCCCCCAGTGTATTTTTTTCCTGCTTTGTCAAAGATTAGATGGCTATATGAAGGTGGGTTTTATATCTGGGTTCTCAATTCTGTTCCATTGGTTTATTTCTACCATGCTGTTTTAGTTACTATAGCCTTGTAGTATAGCTTGAAGTCTGGTAAATTGATGCCTTCCAATTTGTTTTTTTTTGCTTAAGATTGCTTCTGCTATATGGGGTCTTCTCTATTAATGTTCCATATAGTTTTTTTGTTATCTATTTCATTTAGTTCTTCTCTGATCTTTGTTATTTCTTTTCTTCTGCTGGCTTTGGGGTTGGTTTGCTCATCTCAAAAGACAATTCATTAGGTTGTTGACTTGTGATCTTTCTATCTTTTGGATGTAGGCATTTATGGATATAAATTTTCCTCTCAGTACTGCTTTAGCTCTGTCCCACAGATTTTGATAACTTGTGTCTCCTTTATCATTTAGTTCAAAGAATCTTTTGATTTCCATCTTAATTTTCTCCTTATCACGATAATCATTCAACAGAAGGTTGTTTAGTTTCCATGACTTTGTATAGAAATGAGAGTTTCTGTTGGAGTTGATTTCTAGTTTTATTCCACTGTGGTCTGAGAAGATGCATGGTATAATTTCTAGTTTTTAAAATTTGTTGAGACATGCTTTGTGGCCTAGGATATGGTAAATCTTAGAGAATGTTCCATGAGCTGATTTGAAAAACATATATTCAGTGGTTTCTGGGTAGAATGTTCTATAAATGTCAGGCCCATTTGTTCTAGAGTTCTGTTTAAGTCCATCGTTTCTTTGTTTATTTTCTGTTTGGAGGATCTGTCCTGTTGTGTCAGAAGGGAGTTGAAGTCCCTGCCTATTACAGTGTTGCTGTTTATCGTTTTGTTTAGATCAAGTAGGTTTTGCTTTATGAATCTAGGTGCATGTGATTTAGATGCAGAAATATTTGTTATGTCTTCTTGTTGAATTGTACCCTTCATCATTATATATCGACCATCTTTGCCTTTCATTACTTCTGTTGATTTGAAGACTAAGTTATCTGAAATCAGAACTGCTACACCAGCTTTCTTTTGGCTTCTGTTTGCATGAAATATTGTTTTCTATCCCTTCGCCTTGAGTCTGAATGGGTTAGATGTGGTTAGATCTTGTGGATTAGATGTGTTTCCTGAACACAGCAGATACTTGGCTTGTGTGTATTTATCTATTCGGCCAGCCTGTGTCTCTTTAATGGTTAGTTCAAGCCATTCACATTTATTGAAAGAATTGATAAGTGGGGCAGATTTCTGTTCATCCTGTTGAGTTGAATTTTTATTGCTTTGTTTTCTTCCTTGAGCCATTGTGGTATCTGGCCTTTGACCTTTATCTTTTGGATAATTTTACACTGGTAAGTGTTTATTGTGCTGATCCGTGTGTAACACTGTTTTGAGTACTTCCTGGAAGGCTGGTCTTGTCTTATTGAATTCCCTCAGTCTTTGCTTGTCTGAGAAGGTCTTTATTTCTCCTTCGTATATGAAACTTAGTTTTGCAGGGTACGAGATTCTAGGTTGGGCATTATTCTGTTGGAGAAGAGTGAGAATGGGGCCCCAGTCCCTTCTGGCTTGTAAGGTCTCAGTTGAGAAGTCTGCAGTTAGTCTGATGGGTTTTCCTTTGTAGGTTACCTGCTGTTTTCGCCTTATTGCTCATAAAAGGGCCTCTTTCATGTTTATTTTGGCCAGTCTGATGACTGTGTATCATGGTGTCTTCCTCTTTGCAATGAATCTCCCAGGAGTCCTTTGAGCTTCTTGTACCTGGGTATATAGATTTTTTAGCAAGGCTGGGGAAATTTTCCTCCATTATATTCTCAAATAGTTTATCCCACCCTTGTATATTTTCTTCTTCACCCTCAGGGATGCCCAGGGTTTTTTTTTTTTTTTTTTTTCCGTGAACTGATTTCTAACTTCATCCTATTGTGTCAGAGAAGACATTTGTGTGGTTGTGTGGTATCTACCTTCTTAACTCTATTAAGACTTAATTTGTAACCTAATATATGGTCTGTCCTGGAAAATGTCCCACGTGCACTTGAGAAGAATACGTATTCTGTTATCGTTGGGTAGAATGTCCTGTGTATGTCTGTTAGAGTTAGTTGGATTGTTGTGTTCAAGTTTTTTATTTCTTTACTTATCATCTATCTAGTTGTTCTACCCATTATTGAGAGTGGGGTATTGAAGTCTCCAATTATTATTTAGAAATTTTTTTGCTTCATATCTTTCGATGGTCTGTCTTTAGGCACCTAATGTTTATAATTATTATATCATCTTATTGTATTGAACTTTTGATTAATATATAAGGTCCTCCTTTGCCTCTTTAAAACTTTTTTTAAGTCTATTATGTCTGATATTAATATGACGACCCCTTCTCTCTTTTGCTTGCATGGAACATCCTCTTCCATCCTTTCACTTTTAATCTGTTTGCGTCTTCTGATCTAAGGTGAGTCTCTTTGAACAGCATGTAGTTGAATCATGGTTTTATATCCATTCTGCCAATCTGTATATTTTGATTAGAACATTTACTCCATTTATGTTTAGCTAATTACTGAGCCAGGAGTGGTGGCTTGCACCTGTAATCTCAGCAACTTGGGAGGCTGAGATGGGAGGATTGCTTGAGGCCAGGAGTTTGAGACCAACCTAGGCAAACATAGCAAGACCTCGTTTCTAAAAAAATGAAAAAAAAAATAGCTGGGCTTGGTGGCTCATGCATGTGTCTATAGTCCTAGCTACTTAGGAGTCTGAGGCAGGATTGAGGATGAGGCTGTGATCATGTCACTGCACTCCAGCCTAGGTGAAAGAGTGAGACCCTGTCTCAAAAAAACAAAACAAAACAAAAACTAATTATCTGCTATTTATAGAAACCCACTTTAAAAATAAAGACACATATACATTAAAAGTAAAGAGAGACTTTACCAAATTCATTTATCAAATCAAGGAGTCTCTTGGAAGAATCCATGGGGTTTTCTAGATATAATATCATATCATCAGCGAAGAGCGAGAGTCTGATCTCATCTGCACCAACTTGGATACCCTTAATACCCCTGTCTTGCCTAGTTGCTATTGCTAGGACTTAAAGCACTGTGTTGAATAGGAGAGGGTAGAGTGGGCATCCTTGTATAGTTCCAGTTAGAAGTTGGAATGATTTCAGTTTTTCACAGTTTAGTATGATGTTGTCCGTAGGTTTGTCATGAATGGATTTGATAATTTTAAGGAATGAGCCACCTATACCAATTTTGTTTAGAGTCTTTATCATAAAGGCATGTTGGACTTTATCAAATGCTTTTTCTGCATCTATTGAGAGAATCATATGATCTTTATTCTTGGTTTTATT
>CAUYRT010060181.1:0-13645 GCA_963574885.1 Lepilemur ruficaudatus
GCCAAGTATATAAGACATTAAATAATGACAAAAGAAATTTTCGTTTTCCAAATTCTTCAGATTATGATCACCCGGAGAAAAAAATTGCTGACCAACCTGTTTATATCCATTTCTGTGCCAACTAACTCCTTAGGCAATGACCTCCTCTGTGACTTTCCGTGTGGCAGAGTCCAACTTCTCTTTGGACCTAGTTTCCTTCCATAGTAATTTGTCAGGAGCCATTTTTAGATGCATCTTTAGGTCCAGCATCAACAGAAACATTGTTTTGATACAATGCTCAAGATGAAAAAAACAGGCTACAGCCTTTGTTAAGAGTAACTCCTAGTTATTTGATGAAATGATAGCTAAGACATGCAGCATACTGGTATTGAGCTTAATATAAAATATTATGGTTTTTCTTCTATGTTAATTAAATAAGCAGCCATATCTAAGTACTATAATATATACTATACGTAAGCAGAATTGGGGGAAAAATTGTGAAGAATCCAGTATTTACCCTACCAGTTGTTCAAGGTGATTTGGAAGAAAAAAAGAGCAGTGAGATGCAGGCAAGTGAGTACCTTGCCTTCATCATTTGTACCGTATCTATTTTTGTTCGTCACCATGTAGTGACACTATGACTATCACATAATTGACATTCAGCAGATATTTGAGGAAGGAAGATGTGGCTACATTGAGTGCAGGTGGGTTGAGTATAAAAGGAAGAACTTCTTGGTTTTTTTCCTGTGGGCTTTGTAATTTCACTTCCTAAGTTGTACATTTTCTTCGGGGCAGTCTTCATTCCCCTCTTCTTAGCTTTTCTCTATCTTTCCCTCCCTCTTTCCCCTCCTTTTTTTGGGGGGTGTGAAGAGGGTTGTGGTTATGGTTTTGGTGTGGTGAGCATGTTGGTATGTAACAGAGGGCTGAAAAAATTGAAGATGAATATTCTTCCCTTCTTGTACCTGCTACAGTTCTGAGGTGATACATTAGCTGCCACAGGGAATTATTTGATACCAGGGTCATTGGGTGAAATAGATGTAATGAAGGTTTCCACCACCGAATTCTTTATCATTAAGCAGGGGTTCTTAAATACAAATCCATGAGCAGGCTTAGCAGTCCTGAGCCAAGTGAAGCGGTGTGTATGCATATGTAGATTTGGGGGGGGGGGTCTGTTCAATTGTTGAAAGAAGAGAATTCATGTATAACCTTTGTTAGTCTCAAGAGAACCACTGAATTAGAAGTTTTGTTTTAGTGGTTTGGATGGGAAAATTCTGAGGAAACTTAAGAGGAAAATGCACAGTGTATGGAATTATTAAACCTTTTCAGATCTGGAATCAATTCAAAGCCTTTCCCCCTTGAATTATAACACGTCTTTTTTAACTGCTTTAGCTGCTGTTTTTCTGCACTCACAGTCAGAGTTTGGGAAGCTTCACTCACAGTTGTTATCTCTGGCAGTTGAAATATCCAGGCAGACTGATGTCATTTGTTCCCAGAACAGCATCAGAGCCCTTCTGGGCAAATTCACTGATAAGTCATCGAGCAGGCACAAAAAATATGATATTTTACGGTACAATGAGCCATCCTTGCATAGCTAATTTAGTTCTAACTGAACTCATAAACAAAAAACTAACCTCAAAGTAGGAAACTACTTTAAAGACTGCATTTTATTTTTTCTTTAAATTCCTGGAAACTTTGATTCGTCCTTTGTCAAAATCAGGCTTTACTACCAACAGGCAGCAGCAGCAGCAGCAGCAATTTGAGTTGAGAATCTGCTGTGATATGAAGATGAATACCAGAGACCATAAACAAAGCCATTGAGTCAGGTGTCTAGGAGCACCCATAGATTTTACTAAAGTAAAATAAGACAAGAGATAACAACGGTTCAAATAAAATTGGAGGAAGGGAGGAAGTAATAGTCACTCAGAGAGAGGCTTGCTGCTGGACAGGGACAGAGTGGGGGAAAGCCAGGAGGTGGTAGACCTTCCCTTGAGGTCTTGAGCAAGTCAACTCGCAGTGTATTAACCCACACCAGCACCAAAGATTCTTCTAAGGGATGCAATTTCCTTCAGCAGTTACACTTCCGTGTGTGAATTAGTGTTCTTGCCTCAAAGATTGGCATGTTGGCTGCTTTCCCATTGCCAGCTCCTTAATCTGCCTCTGCTATTCTTAAGGGGCTTACAATTTGGGGTGGAAGAGGGACAGGTATACCAAAAACTACCGTGCTGTGTGATAAATACCAAGAGGGCGCATTGAAATCCATGCTTTGGGAGCACTGAGCAATTAAACTCCGCCTGGGAGGTCAGGGCAGGCGTCACAGATGAGGTGGCATTTGAACAGGGTGTTTGAAGGAGGTATTCACCATATGGCCGAAAGAAGACACTTTCCTCTTTTAAGCCATACCCTGAGTGATTGCATTTATTAATACAACCAGTGACGAGATGTTTTGGGCTGCTTTTTCAGAAAAACCTGCTTTTGGGTTGCACTGCATTGAGCTAGACTCCTTTGCAAATTTTGGTGGGTCCAGTTTTGCAGTGTCTTTCCTCTCACCATCTTCTTTTTATATTAAAGATTTCAATAGTAGTTGGTTTCAACTGAGCAATTATAGATGTTAGAGTTCAGAGCTGCAAGCTATCAATGAATGAATTACATGTATTGTTTTGTTGCTTTTAAATTTTTTTACCTATTTATTTCTTTGCTCCGGCTGCTGTTCCTAGTAGAGTTTTCACCAGGCTGTGGCCTTAGCTGGCTAGGAAATGGGTGGATTTCTGTATATTCACAGTCTGTGTAGGCATTTATAAATGCTTTCTACATACAATCTATGTTCCAACACACGGCTATGCTGTAGGAGAATCCAACAGAACATCATAGCCTACGCATTCCCATCAAACTATTGTAACAATGTAAAATGTATTTTTGAAGCTGTTAATGAAACACTGGCTATAATAGTTAACTATAGAAAAATGAAATGGATCTTAAATTTCTGTTACAAGAAAATAATGGGGTCTTCACAATGTAATTACCAAGAATTTCTCTTTATTCTCTGGAACTAGTATGTTTATTTAAGATACCTATACATTATAGGAAATTTTCTCTCTCAATTCAGAATGAGTTATGACATCTCAGAAGGGGTAACTTTGTACTCTCAAAACTAACTGTTAAAGAATTTTTCCTTTTCCTGGTACCTTTACAGAGAATTTTTATTTGTGTCTTCATTTTAGAAATAGGATAATCCAATTACTTTCATTTTAGTTTGGACCTTACGCTGGTAAATTACAAACATACGTATCAGCTGCATTTTTCATCAGAATGTTTTCCTGTTTTCTTTTAGTCTGATGCCAATGCAAGTTACTTACGAGCAGCTCGAGCAGGACACCTAGAAAAGGCCCTTGACTACATAAAAAATGGAGTTGACATCAACATTTGCAATCAGGTTGGTTGTGGTTATTGTGTTATTTAATTTTTTAGTTAAAATGCTAAAAATCCAGACTTTAAACTCCTTAAAGCTTTCATTAAATATTGCCAAGAATTTCTCATTTTTGTGAGTTTTTTCTGTTAAATTTCACCAGCTTGACATGGTCAAATTATTCTCTGTTCAGAAACCTAGGCATATATCCCTTAATAATTAATTCCTAAAATTTAGTACATAGTGATAGTGGAACAACCCACCTAGTTTTCAAATGCTTTTATTCCTAATTCACATTCCTGCACTGCACACGTACCAGTGATCATCAGGGGTATGTCATCTCAGGAGTTCTTGGAGGGCTATTTACGGCTCTATTTTCAATGTGCTAAGTAAACCTTTCCCTTCGCTTTTAATCAGAATGGGTTGAATGCTCTCCATCTTGCTTCCAAAGAAGGCCATGTGGAAGTTGTTTCTGAACTACTACAGAGAGAAGCCAATGTGGATGCAGCTACAAAGGTCAGTATCACATATTTAATAGTTTTCATAATACTTGCCAAATTCCGTAGGGATTCAGTCCTCAGTAAGAATCAGGGTACAACTCACATGAGATACTTGTCAACTTTGTTTTCTTTGGGGAACTAACTTATGAACATAGAAGGATTCAAAATGTGAGTAAGTTGATGTATCCTGTTTTTCATTTCACAGAAAGGAAACACAGCATTGCACATCGCGTCTTTGGCTGGGCAAGCGGAGGTGGTAAAGGTCTTGGTTACAAATGGAGCCAACGTCAATGCACAATCTCAGGTAAACATACAACTCTATTGCCAAGAAACTTTGTTATGATTTGCAAATAACGGTCTTTGGGTCAGGTGCTTGCTTGGTTCACATATCCTCTGAGAACAGCAAACTTAAGAGCTATACTCAAATAGTAATAGTATTGCAAATTATTTAAGTTCCTCTGTGTCCTCATTTGCAATGCACATATGAAAGGTAGAGGTTTTTAAAAGTGGTTCATTTATGAAACTCTGTGACTGGTAGTCATAGAGATGTTTACGGGATCCCTGTAATATGTCTCATACTGTTTTATGATGCTAGCTCAGGTCCAGACTCATTCTTTAACCTACAAAGGAAATAGGGATGCCAATAACTGAGAAAATGCTCTTAGAATTTCAGAATGTATCGGTGCTCTAGTTGAAAGAGGAAAGAAACTGCTTCATCCTCTTTGCTAATAACTAAAGTATCTATGTTGCTCTCTGAAACAGATTTTTTAAAAAAGGCAGAAGAAACTTGAAAACTCCTCAAGTTTTAGAATTTCCAGATTTCTTTTTAATGAATATAGATCCTCCTATACATCTCACACAGTCTTGCTTAAAGTTCGAAGAAGAACACCGTTAGATTATCATTTGATAGACTTTGAGTTTAAAAGAATTAACTTCACTTTATTGATTGAAATACATCGGTCCTCATTATTCAAGTATTCATTATTTGAGTCCCCACAGGCACGAGTTGTGCAGGAAAGCAAACATCATCGTAACGCAAAAATATCCACTAAGGACATGACCGCTTTTAAAACTGGTTCCCACTCACGTATTTCTTCTGGTTGAATGCCGACATCTATGCTGATTTTTCAGTGTCTCCCCCAGGATGTTAGATATTAAACAAATTGATTACAGAACAAAACTGCAAGTTTTGCCAAAGACACAGGATTTTCTGAAGTCAGGGAAAGTGATGTTGGAGCGCTTCTGGGTGCACAGCTGAGCCGCGGGCACATGGCATTCTGGCAGCGTTAGGTCAGGCGGCATTTGAAGAGCTAGCTTGATTTCCTGATGGGTGTTTCGTATAGGAATGATTTGAAAATACAAAGATTAAATGAAGAAAAAACATAAATGAGATCTTTGATTCTCAAATACTTCTTGCAAAAAATTGTCTTTTTTGCTTATGTTGTGAAAAGAAAAAGTGAAGGATGTCAAGGTATCATATACTTTTGTTGGAAAAATTATACTTTTTCTCCACAAAAATCACACTTGGTTTAGTTTTTGTTCATTCTGAGAGCTCATACATGAATGCAGTCATAACCTACATTTTGTTCGATCATATAAACCTACTTTTACTATTTCTAGTTGTATCCTCAAGAGTAAGTCTCACGCTTTTTTCATTATTTACTGTGGCCTTCTGATCTCCGTTTTAAGCACACTTGATTTCATCAGCCTTTTTCAGTACCGATTATCTTTGGATAGCAGGAGTCTCCTCCGTTGTATGGGTCCGCAGGATTGCAGTGACTTCCTCCCCCATTTACCGAAAACATAGCAGTGATAGCTCTGATGCCATTAAATGTCAGTGTCATGGAAAAGGAACTACACAGTGCTTCCAACTACATGGTTCCTTGTATATTTATTCCAATTTCTTTCTAGTTCCCTGTGGTTAGAAGTCTGTTACATTGTCCATACCAATTATTCCGATTCCCTAGGAGAGTTCACTTGGAGTAATAATGCTGTTTCCAGAAAGGAATGACATGAAGTTGAATATTGACAAATATAATACTTTGAGACCGATACAGACCACCTGACTATGATAGAAGCATCGTGCTTTTAAACTGATTTTTTCAAAATGCCGCTATAATTTGTTTTACTAAAAAATGTTCAGGTAGTTTTAGGCTCTGAGGTAGTAGGAAAACTCTTTGTTCCATTTTCATTTCCTTTTTTATTCTCCCAAGAGAGAAAAAATAAACCTCCTTCTTTTGAATATTACACACATTCTTGACCAATGCCTAGAGCTGTCGTAGTGTTAAGACCTGCTCTGCAATATTTGGGAGAAGCTACAGTTGAAATAAAATCCTAACCAGTTTTAATGTCGATTTATACACATTCCACACTTATGATGCAGTGAGGGGGAGGAACTTAGGCTGTGAAATACCCCGGGACTTGCAGTTGTGCCTGGAATCCCCGCCACACATGGCGCAGCAAAGCATTTCACCCTTCGTCGGGGCACCTGCCTTCCTGTGCCTTCTGAACTGCGCTGTTCTGTGGATAGAATGAACAACGAGATGACCGTGCAGCAGCGTGGAGTTTCCCTGATAATTCCTGGTAGCAGCTCTGCAACAGGAACTTTTTTAAAAAACAATAAGCAAGGATGCCATGAAATAAGATTAAACTCCATTTGGGCAGCAGCACATAAAACATCACAGGAATGTTAATATTTCAAGAAAGACGGCATCTCTATCTCAATGAAATTTTAACCTATAGGCAGTGGTTAATAGTCAACAAGAAATAGTGTAAAGAGAGCCCCTTACTCTCCCTGAATATAAAAATTCTCCTTATCTTAAAAATGACGTTGAGCAGGTCAAGTTCTGATCTTATAAACTGAGGCTCTATGAACCAGGAATTTGTAGATTTTATATTAAACTAATTTTTCCCACTGCCTTGATCTTAGGTCTTAACAAGTTAGTTAACTTTTTTTTTTTTTTAAATAGTGACCGGGGTCTTGCTCGTGCTCAGGCTGGTCTCCAGCTCCTGGCCTCAAGCTCCTGACCTCAAGCAGTCCTCGTGTCTTGGCATCCCAAAGTGTTAGGATTATAGGTGTGAGCCATTCCACCCGGCCCTTTTGTATATTATTCAATATTCCAGTAATCATTTAGTCCTGCTCTGAGAAAGAAATTGGGTGACAAATTAAATTGTGATTATAAAGAATTCTATTAAGTCCTTAATGCTTTGTACCAAATACAACACCAATGATTAACAAGATTTGCTATTGAAAAACCTCAAACTGCTGAGTCAAATGGCATCCCTCACGCTACTCTCCTTCTTTGTCTTTATAACAGAAAGCACCAACTCTTTATAAAGAAGCGAAGTCTGTCTCAGATAATATTTTAACCATCAGAGTATTCTAAATGAACAGATTTTCATAGTGGTGTTCACAAAGGCGAGAGCCTTTAGGTAAACCAGTGCCTCCTTGGTCTTTCCGTATACCCTGATATTCCCTGTGGTGGAAAAAGATGATCCTGACAAAATCAGACTGGTGGGTATGGTTCAGGTAGAGCCTCTTTGACCTGTGACGTTATATCATACTTCTAATCTGACTGACTTTCACAAAAATTCGTATCACACATGAATCAATGCAAGTCTCTCACCATGCCCTTAACATCTTAGTTAAGAACAGTGCTTTATGATACAGAGGCTAGCCATAAGAAATTAGAATAAATAGGAAAATTTCATGGATGAAATGTAAGCCCTTATTTAAATGAAATCACGGAGGACTTATTACTTTATTTTATTTTGATGGGTATTAGGCAGCATGCCTCAGTACTATCTACAAAATTATAAGTCTGCAGATTTGCACGCTTATAATAGCTTCACTCTAAACATTCAGAGCAGAAGGTACTGAAGATGCTGGATAAAATCAGACTTCAAATAGCACACTTGCTCCGTCTTAAACTGCTCTGCCTTTTGAGAATTTAATCTGTTGTTGCTACAGAAAAGAAAATGTAAATTGGGCACCCATGTATTCGTTTTTAGGCAGCTTTGTTTTGGAGATTTTCTAAGTTAGGAAATTAATATGAAAATAATGGTGTATTTTTTTTTCTCTTAAGAGAAAAATAATATCCTTTTTGAAATCTGACCATTTTCCCAATCCAGGTGCCATTTCACAGAAAATCATTACAACTGTAGGTTGTCCCATGGCAACACATCAGATTTCTGGTGCCACAACCTCTTTGAGCTAGGGTGTGATGGTAATATTTTTATTCACTCTTTCCAAAAAATATTTCTGATTTTCTCCCTAGAATTATAACTAAATAGTATGCGTGTGTTTTCATGCCTTGTTGATCATTTCTTGCTGGATAAAAATTTGTTTGATTTGTGTTATTTGGATTATTGGAGTAGAAATTTGAGCACAAAAGGGACTGTATTAGAGTTAGGTGAGGCACACAGTGACTAGAAGGCTAAAGAAGCTTTCAGAAAGCTTTGGAAAGCAGATGGTGGGGTAAGGAGTGGGAGAACCTAGCTAGCCAGAAGCCAGAGAGCAAGATTACCCTTGGATTTGGTTCCCACAGGCCAATCAGGGCTGGGGAGAGGTAATTGTGCAGAGAACAGAGTTGAGGATACAGAGGAGCCCTGAAAGAGTGGATGGAAGATATCCTGCACGTGTCCACCCTGTAATTAACCAAGGGCAGGCTGATTGGCCTCAAAGTCCAACCAAGACAAGTTCTACTTATATAATGGGGAAGTGGTAATTCTCCAAAACAAAATAGGGCTGACATTGTCAAATGAAGGGGAAATAGATATGGGTTCTGATTGACCAAAACTAAAGCAAGATAAAATAAATACCCACACACTCCAAATGGCCACTATAAAATTGGAATTGCCATCATAAAGACCTCACCAAAAACATTTCATCAATATGGGCAGCAGAAATACCATTCAAGGCCATATAATGCATGATTCTGTTTATATGAAGTATCCAGAGTAGACAAAGCCATAGAGATGGAGAGCAGATTAGTGGTTACTAAGGGCAAATGGGGGGTGACTGCTCACAAGTGTGAGGTTTCTTTTTGGGATGATGAAAATGTTCTAGAAATAGATAGTGGGGATGTTTGCCTGATTTTAAGAATATACTAAAAACCACTGAATCATACACTTTTAAAGGGTGAGTCTTATGTGAATTATGTATCAGTAAACAAATATTTTAAAAATAAAAAAATGAACAAGAATATGACCATTCAGCAAATGACTAGTTTTCTGGTAATAACCAAAGGATGGCAAGCACTCAAAAAGAAGGGGAGGCTGGGCACGGTGGTTCATGCTTTTAATCCCAGCACCTTGGGAAGCCAGGAATTCGAGACTAGCCTGAGCAATGTAGTGAGACCTTTATCTCTACCCAAAATAAAAAAATTAGCCAGGCATGGTGACATGTGCCTATAGTCCCAGCTACTTGGGAAGTTGAGGTGGGAGGATTGCTTGAGCCCATGAGTTTGAGGTAACAGTAAGCTGTGATGATGCCACTGCACTGTAGCCTGAGCAACAGAGCAAGACCCCATCTCTTAAAAAAAAAAAGGAAAGAAAAGAAGAAAAAATCATGTGGAAAATAATTAATTATAGGGCTGTGTCTTGCTGTGACTCTTGTCTACACAATATTTCTAAGTAATCCAAATTCTACACATCTCAGTTTCTGCCAAAAAAGGACAGCATGTGTAAGGATTTAAAAGTTGTGCTTCTGGCTGGGTGCTGTGGCTCACACCTGTAATCCTAGCACTTTGGGAAGCCGAGACAGGAGGATCACTTGAGCTCAGGAGTTCAAGACCAGCCTAACAAGAGCAAAATCCTATCTCTACAAAAAATAGAAAAATTAGTCAAACACAGTAGCATGCACCCGTAGTTCCATCTACTTGGGAGGCTGAGGCAGGAGTGTGAGCTTGCAGTAAGGTACAATCATGCCACTGCACTCTATCCCAGGCAACAGAGCAAAACCTTGCCTCAAAAATAAAAATAAATAAATAAAAATACAAGAGGTGCTAACTCACTGTCATTTTGGGTCAATACTTCACACTTCATGGAGGAAAGCAGGCTTTTGAGTTAGAACCATCTTTAAACGTGGATCAAATATGAAACTCAAAGGTTGTTGTAAAAATTAAATCAAATAATGGATGTAAAATATCTGTTATATAGTATGACTACAATAAAATCAGTTTTTCTCAGCCTTTAAAAAAATAAATGTAAATAAATAAAAATAAATAAAAGGTGTGCTTCTTAAGAATAAATCTCTAGAAACTTCAGGTCTATAAAAGAAAGCAGCACCTTAAAAATCAGTGCCTGACTTTGGACTTTCTTCATGGATCCTGAAATGCTTGGTTCTGGAAGGAAACTTCAAGAACAGTGGACATTCACTGGGCTAGAAACCAGATAGATGTGTGGGTAAACCAATGTTTCTTAGGCAATCTTGGACCGTGGCAGACCTCCACCCTGAAGTTGAGAACCAACTGGCATAACTTATCCAGTTGATATTTATGTCTGAGAGAACAACATCCATTTTGGAATTTTTCCTTAAAAACTTTCCTCCTAAAATCTGAATCTGCCTTCTGGAAATTTTGGTTGTCAGAGACTATGCTTCATGACGAAAGTTACTCAGTAGTTCATTCAGCTGTAAGAAAAATCCATACTGGTTTTCATCTTTCTTTTCTTTCTTTCTTTTTTTATTGTTATTTTCGTTTTGTTGCTTAAAGGATATTTAACTCAGCCAGGCATTTAAGAATCTTTCATTTGGGTCAACTAAGAAAATGAGAAAACAGCAATGAGGGTAATCCTAAACTGCCTTTCCAGTTTGCCTCGTAGCTCAGGGAAGAGTGACAAAGATGAAACACACTCAGATTCATAGACACACACACACACACACACACACACAATGTGCCGCAATTATTTCCTGCTTCATGTTTAAATGTTGATATAAACTCTCATAATAGAACAGAGTCACAGTGGGCTCCAGGGGTATTGCCGGGTAGACAAAAGGAAGCGGCTTGAATGCTATGTCACATTCCACTGCCTCTAATTTTGTGTTTCTAATCTTGAGCTTGGCAACCAGATAACCTAACTCGTTTCAGTTGTGTACGAAAGAGAGTAAGTAGAATAGAGGAACTTTCTGACAAGTACATAGCCATGGTGGATTTGTTATAGGGCATCGCTGTTATATGCTCAAGGATCTTTTTAACTGACTTTCTAATTCTCGACTATAAGCCAAAAAAGTGAGGGTCCCAGAGGCTGAACTTATGCATAAGTAAGGTAGTCATATAGCAGTTGATAATTATAATAATGGACCTAAACCTTTTGAATCACCCACTTTGAATAAGAGGTAACATTTTCATGTGGAATATATTTACTTTTATTCTTTGAAATTATATGATGTATATGACAAAATTCCAGAACATTCAGTTAAATAGAAACTGCATTCTGAAAAAAGTATTTACAGCCCAGCATGGTGGTTCATGCCTGTAATCCTAGCACTTTGGGAGGCCTAGGTGGGAGGATTGCTTAAGGCCAGGAGTTCAAGACCAGCCTGAGCAACATAGATCCCCATCTCTACAAAAAATAGAAAAATTAGTTGGGCATGGTGGCATGTGTCTGTAGTTCCAGCTACTTGGGAGGCTGAGGCAGGAGCATTGCTTGAGCCCAGAAGTTTGAAGTTACAGTGAGCTATGATGATGCCACTGCACTCTAGCTCAGCGAACAAAGCACCACTCTATCTGAAAAAAAAATATATTCAAAGAGCATATATTATAGTTTGAGAAATGTTTTGATGCTTGTATCTTGCAATACAATTTTTAAATATTACAGTATTTCATAGGTGTGAAATACATTCTTCTAGAAAACAAACACACATGTAACATTTTTAATAAGAAACTTAAAATGTAATGTGCACGTTAATTTGCTTGGATCCAAGTTCTTTGGCAGTGTAAACACATTTCAGACAAGCCTATACACACAAACATACTAAATGTGTGTATATATGTATATATATGTATGTATGAATGTGTATATATATTCTGGATATAAAAATGCTATGCTTTTGCAACCAATGTAAGGGAAGGAAACCTACAAAAAAGAGGCTACTAATTGGATTGAATCTTACTATTTTGCAAATTGGTGTTCCTTTCTTTGTTCTAAGTGACAGCATCCATGGTAAGTTTGAAACTATTTGATAATAATATAAATTCCTTTCCAAGTTGAAACTATTTCAGGTGCTTACTTTTATGTGAAAATATTACATAATTATTTAAAATAGATAATTCATGCAGCTACAATAACCAAGTATGTTTTTCTTCATATTCTTATAGCATCTAGTAAAGTCCTTTACTCATGGCAGGCCCTCGATAAGTGGCTGATGACTAAGTGAATGTAATTATTTACCTAAAGTGGGTAAATTGCTTTGAATTATACACAGTATTAACTATGAACTATTAACTATGATCTACACTCAAATTATGAAGTGTAATTGTAAATTAAACTTAAATTATAAATTTTGCTTAAACTATGGTGTTTAGGTTCTCTGATCAATATGAATATGTAGAAGTATTATTAAAATTATTATATGTGAGCATTTTTTAGAGCATATAGCATCAGTGCCATGGAAAAATAGATCGGTTCTGGGAAGCTGCAGCCAAACATTTATTTCTTATTTTGCAGAATGGTTTCACACCATTGTATATGGCAGCCCAGGAAAACCACCTGGAAGTTGTCAAGTTTCTTCTTGACAACGGTGCAAGCCAGAGCCTAGCCACAGAGGTAAGACACTTTGTTTTTTTCTGTGGGTAAGTTCACATATTTATAGGGTGTTTTTGACAACACAGAGTTGAGAATTTGTACCACTAATATTTCAGTTGCAGTTGTATATTAATGTGTGGGTTTGTAAGTTTTTATGAAATACACTGAAAATTCTATTTTTAATCTGTAATAATCTTTCATTGCATAGATACCCTTTCTGCTTTTAAATGCCTGGTTACATCCCATAATTGAGCTATTATTTTAATATTTAACATGTTTGCTTGAGAATATTTTTCTGTCCCTTATAATTTTGCCTCAAAGGCAACCAGTGTTTTGAAATATCTTTTCAGTAAACATTAGTTTTAAATCCGTTTTTTCCAAATTTAAGTTAGCCTAATTATACTGATTGAATTTGTGTATTTTTAAAATTAACTAATTAGATCTAATATATACTTCTAAACAAAACTACTATACATTTTTAAGTATTAAATAGAAGTGGTATTTGAAAAGAAGATTTGCAGTCTTAAGTAGAATTATTATTTAAAAATAGAAATTTAAGTCATTGATACTGTCTTGGGTAATGTAGTTTATTATTTAAACTAATCTGGATGGAAGATTATGATCACCTAAGTATGTAACTAGGAATCTATTGCTGATAATAAAGAACCAATATTTACGTGTACTTTATTTTTAACAAAATAGTGAATTAGAGCAGATGCAGGATTATCCCTGTCTAAAACCACTATTCTTACTTGCATGCTGATGTATTTCCTGGATGGCACAGGAAAGAGGGCAAGAGAGTTATCACATTTAACCTCACCCAGCTTTTGAGATTATGCCTTCTGGGAAAACTACTAGACACATGAAAAGATAGCTCACACAAAAAGAAATATAGATGGCCATATATATATAAAAATATTCTCATCCTCACTCATAGTCAAAGAAATGTGAATTTATTAGTCAGATAAAAAATGAGACCTAATCTTTAGATTAAAAAATTTGATGAGGAGAGGAAACC
>CAUYRT010060184.1:0-50207 GCA_963574885.1 Lepilemur ruficaudatus
TGCCCGGCTAATTTTTTCTATATATATCTTTAGTTGACCAATTAATTTCTTTCTTTCTATTTATAGTAGAGACAGGGTCTCACTCTTGCTCAGGCTGGTTTCGAACTCCTGACCTTGAGCGATCCACCCGCCTCAGCCTCCCAGAGTGCTAGGATTACAGGCGTGAGCCACCGCTCCCGGCTTATAACTACCTATTTTTCGTTCCCGTCTTGTACTTTAAGAGAGCTGGACAAGGAGCAGAGAGGAGATACTGTGTCCTTGGAATGTTGAATGATAAATTTCTAATGAGAATGATTCATTTATACAGATAATTAACAGCTTTCAATGCCTGGAGCAGAGAAAACAAGCCAAAGTGTCACATTTCTATGATAAGCATAACTTAAGAGCACTATCCCAATTGATACAACCCTTGACAAGAATGTCAGGGTGAGCTCTTTAGAATTAGAAAATTAAACAGGGTTAGATTAAACAGAAGATGATAGCCCCTGACATCTAGAGATTAAAGGCACTTAACTTGTAATTGCAAATTTGTATTTCTTCAATTTTACTCTTTGGCATTTTAAAAACTCTTCGAATTGTGAACTCATGATTGAAATATTTATGATGTTAAATAAATAGAGTCCTTTTAGAAATAGGCTGGATCATGTAACATAACATTTTTAAAAATCTTTTTATTTTGATCCAATTTTAGACTTCAGAAGCTGGAAAAATAGTACAGAAAGTTTCTGTATATCCCTCACCCACCCATCTTCCTCTAATGTTAACATCTTACATAACCATAGTGAAATCAATGTTGATACAGTCAATAAAAACTAATGACCTATTCAAATTTCACCAGTTTTTCCCCAAAGGCCTTTTTTCTGTTCCAGAATCCTATCCATGACCACATTTAGTTATTGTTTTTAGTTATTATTATACATTTAGTTATTATTTCTCTTTAGACTTCTGCCATCTGAAAGAGTTCATCTTTCCTTGTCTTTCATGACCTTGACACTTAGCATGAGCACTAATCACTTGTTTGGTCAGATGCCTTTTGATTTGGGTTTGTCTGGCATTTACTCATGATTGGATGGAAGTTCTGCCTTTTGACAAGAATATAACAGTGCATGTTCATGATGAGAGTGTATCTTATTACTAGTGATACACAGAAGTGGAGAGAATAGTACTGTGAACTTATGCATATCCATGAGTCAGCTGCTGAATGTGAACATTTTGCTAGTACAATCTTACTTTACCTCCCTCACCAAAAAATCCCCAGACTTGAACATAATACATAATATAAATGTTAATACATAAACTATTTGCTGTTAATAGAACTTTTTAAGTACTCCTCGGTAGAATACCTTGGTATTTCAGGTAAGTTAAAAATTCATATTTATTTTTTTATTAATAAACAGGCCTGTTATATTTTTGCCATTGTTAAAAATATTTGTAGTCTCTTACTACCATGCTTACAACGTCATCCAAAGGGCATACTCAATGGTAGAACTCTTTATCTTACATCTGGATATTAATAGTAAAATCACGTGTTGTATGGAGATTACATTCTAAAGTCAGTATGTAAGGTAAAATGTTGTATAAGGTCAGAATTATCCTTCAGAAAGATACCACATTGGAGATTATCACACTATCCCTCAATATATCAAACAACCAGTTTTCCTTCATGTTTGAAACAAATAGGTTTTGCTTTGGTTAGGTTCCAGCTGAAGCACCAGGTTTGTATGTAGAGGCTTTCTGAGGGAACTGCAAGGAGAACAGAATTACATTTGTGTTTGGGGTCCTCAAGACCCCTTAGGTTCTGTGGTTTGCTAGAAGTACTCATAGAACTCAGCTGTCAAACACAATGGTTATAGTTTATTACAATGGAAGATAGATGTAGAGTAAAATTAGCAAAGAAGAAAGTTGCTTAGGGTGGAGTGCAGGAGAAACCAGGAGCAAGCTTCCGGTTATCCTGTCCCAGTGAAGTCTCAAAACCAGTACTTTATTCTCCCAAAAGCAGTGTGTGACAACACGTGCAAAGTGCTGCAAACCAGAGAATCTCACCCAAGCCTTGGTGTCCAAGAGTTTTGTTGGAGGTCAGTCACATAGTTATGGAGCATCCACGTGACTGACCTTAAATAAATACTCAATTTCCCTTCCCCTGGAGATCTAGCTGATACAACAAAAGCCTAAGACCCTAGGCAAACAAAAACAGACGTTCACATAAATCACATCATTTGCATAAAATTTCTGACAAGGACCCACGACCCCAGGTATACAAAGATACTCTTATCAGGCAGGATATTCCAAGGGCTCACAGGTCATCCTCCAGGAGCTGGTCAAGGCCAGTCCTCAAAACCTTTGGACTGTGCAGGGTTTGGACATCCCAGGCCTGATGAGTTAATCCTTTACTGTACAACATTGAACACCTAGAAAGATTTCTTAAGAACTTCATTAAGAGTGTCATCTATTGTTACTCAGTATCCGCTAATACTATTGGTTTTAACACACATTATTTAGTAGTAGTCTGTTTTTAGATGACCTTTAGTAAAAGAACAGGCATAATTTTGTAGTTTTATAAATTATTTTCACATTTTGAAGATAATTTAATTTTTTGAAATACTTATTTTCTTTACCTGCATTTTTAGTGATCTGATATATTGAGCTTGAAAAAGTATGACCATTTGAAATCTATAACCGAAAAAAACCATCTTTATAGTGATTTCATCAGATAAAGGGATTTTCTTGTTTCAGGAATTCCGTGAGTGAAACTGTCCGACTGGTCAGTGGAATACAGCATCCTGGCGCTGCGGGGGGCTATGAGACAACGCAGCACTTCATTGACATCAAAGAGCACCTGCACATAGTAAAGAGGGACATAGATAACTTCATGCAGCGAAATATGGTAACTGGGTTTCCTTCTCCTTGTATAATTATCAGAAAGGAAGAACTCATATTCTACATTAGTCTACTTATTTTATACCTTGCATATATACCTACTTATATTTTAACCTTTTAGTAAATGCTAATGCTCATTTTTAATGAGTTGCTCCTCCCATCCCATGAGTTTTTTATATGTAGTATCTATATTATTGTTCAATGAGAATATTTTCCAGCGGAGCATAGTGGCTCACACCTGTAATCCCAGCTACCGCAGAGTTCTGAGGCAGGAGGATTGCTTGAGGCCAGGAGTTTGAGACCAGCCTGGGCAATGTAGCAAAACCCCTATCTCAAAAATAAAAAAAAAAAAGAAAGAAAGAAAATGTTTTCTGATTTCCTTTTAATATTTTCTCTGATCCATGGGTTGTTTAAAGTGTATTTCTTTGGACTGTTTTTCCCCCCAAGGTTCTGATTTGATAATTTCTTGCTATGTTTTTAGTTTCATTTGCCTTCAGACAGGTTTTGTGTGTTTGCAATAGATTGGATTGGATTTGTTTCTAGCTCTGCTACTTGTCTTCTGCAAGATCTATTTAGAATATAGTTGGTCCATATTTCCTACTCTACCTTACAAAAGCAGAAATCCCAATCTCTTATATTTCATATCAGTTTTTATATTTTTAAAAGCTTTTTAAAACAGCTGATGACCTTTAGGAAATATGTTGAATTAATATGTTAATAATAATGTTAAGTTAAATTGGCTTTCCCAAGATCATTAGCTAATAAGTAATAGAGGGGAAAAACTTAAGTTTTCAACTTTTAGTCTTATCTCCTTTATATTTTTGGACACTGCCTTTCCTAACTATATCTATGTAAATGCCTTGAATGTACATTTTTTTCAAACATGGCAGGTAGTGTATGTGTACTGAAGGACTTTACCCCATAGAGGTAACCATGTTGAAAACAACTAATCTTAGAAGCCATTCTGTCTGGATACCTTGATCAAATCTTTATTCCTGATAGTTAATTACCTCCTTAAAAGGAATGCTCATATAAATAAGAAAAGAAACATTTTTCAGAACATTAGTGAGTGATATTGAAGGCTATGAAATTGGAAAGAATGGGGACTGAGAAAAAGCCATTATATTTGTCAGGTAGTTCATTGATAGGGTAACCATGAAAATGTCTGACCTGAAACACTTCTGAGAGTAAAAGAGGTCCGGTTAGCACAGCAAGTGTGAACTGGGAATGTGCGGGAGAATTGTGGTCTGTGGTGACCCTGGTCTCAGTGACCTCAGGGACACTAAAATCACCATTACAGTCATGAAGAGAGGAGCCAGATGGCATGAGTGACTGGCTGGCGAAGAGGTGGAGGCCTTCTAATGTCAACTGCTCTTTCAGCAAAATTGGCAGTAAAAGTTAAAAGGGATAGAAGATATTTGTGGGGATAAATAAATGAATATGCTTGTTCGTATAGTAAACCATCTAAGTTTTATGAAGATTTCCCATTTATTTCTTTTTCCAAACTACTAATCTAATTGTAACAGAAAGTTCTTTGCCTTGTAGCCATCAAATGAAAAGCCGAAATGCCCAGAGCTACCGCCATTTCCATCGTGTTTATCTACGATCCACTTTGTTATATTTGTGGTGGTACAGTCGGTGTTGTTCATTGGTTATATCATGTATAGGTAAGTCTCTGGATAAAATTTAATAACCCAACATTTTTCTGCATCTGTTTAATTTGAAATACTCAACAGAGTTCTCTATGTATCTATGTTATCTATATAACTTTACCTATCAAGTTAGGTTTATACAGAGCAAATATGATTTCTAGTCTATGTCAGTTAACACAGGAGTACATGTATAGAGTATGTGCTTATCTTAGTGTATTTTATACTTTAAAAGGCATTGATATTTTAATTTTAAGCAATCCTGTTTCTTTCTAAAGTTAAGTATGCAGAACTTCCAGTGTTTCTTTTTTTTCCTTAGGACTCAGCAAGAAGCAGCTGCCAAAAAATTCTTTTGACCACCATTTTCACAAGTGTGCACCATGTATGTATGTACAGCATGTTGTCTTTTTCAAGGAATTTAAGTATTTAAATTGTTTCCAAGTCTAAATTATTAAACTTTATATAAAACAACTGTTTAAACATTTGATTTGCAGTAAGAATAAACCTTAAAGCAAAAGCAACCACATTTAAATTTGTTCATAGTCCATAAATTTGTTTAAATTTCCGTGACTTTCTGGTCTGTAGAATGCAGCCACCAAACAGAATATTGACTGGTGAGAGGGTAAATAACAGAAAGTGGGGACAAACCCTGGATGTGAGTGTTATGCCAAGTCTCCAGTATTGGAGGTTTCTCTATATTTAATGTAAACACACTTGCCTTCCTGCCTCCCAAAATAGGAGGTCTGTGTAAGAGAGCCCATCATGTTTATTTTGTAGCCAAAATCTTTTGTAGAGGTCATAATTTCCTAATCTAAGACCCAGGTTTGCAGTCCTTTAATCTTAGGAGAGTTCCCTTTGAAATCAAAGAATATTTTGTCTGAGAGCTTTAGGATCTGGATAACAGGCTTCAAAATGGTAATTGAAATGTCTTTTTCCCTCTGATTATCAATGGCATATTTTACTTTTAAAGGAAATTTCAGAGAAAATTAAGAGCTGCTTCTTGCCTAAAAAAAAACATTTAGGTGAAAAATATTCCTCTGACAACAGTGTTTATGGGTATTTTGCCCGGTAATGTACTCATTTCATGACTGCCTATATTCTTGAATGTCTTCATTCCAACGGTGTCAGGCCAAATTATGAGAATTCCCATTTTGTACAGCATGTAACTTCAGCTCAGATTGCATGATCTGAGGATATTTTAAACTGATGAAACTTACCACTGCATTCTGGATTACATTACTCCATGCAACCTGGGGTTTGTGACTATTTACATAGTCTTTAAATCAAAGAGGTTGTAGTAGAAGCCATTTTAAGGTTTTTGAAGCCAAAACTTCTGATTTCTTTAATGCCATAACTGAGAATACTGTGAAGAAGTTGTTAGTAAACTTAACTTGAAATGTCAGACTGGAAGGGTTTTTATGTATAGTCTTTGTGCATAGTTCTAGGTGTTATGGAAACAGTCTATAAATGACATTTGAAAATACAGATTTAATTTTGTTGTCATGACTGTTGTAGGCTGACTTTTGCTGTCTTCAAAATACTCCTTTACCTCGTGTAGCTGAAGTGGTTGTCTTTCATTTGTCATAGAATCCAAAATAATACTGTTTTATAAAATAATACTGTTAAATTCTTCTAAGCCTTCTTAAGTTTGCTGTCAATTGTCATTTACAGATTGGGCTAGTGACCTAAAAATCTGCACAGACTTTATGAAGAACTCTGCTTTATAGCAATACTGAACTAGTACTGTGTGTGCAGTCTTGCATTGCTTTTTATGTTGGCATTGATCCTAGAACACTGAAAGAGAATATGCTAATTTGACTTACTCTGTCCACTTCAGTCACTTCAACACAGAAAATGCCTCTCTACTGTTTTTCCTTCGTAGTGTTAACATTTTGAAATTCATGTTTCAGAGACATCGTCATCACAGAATTTACTCTTATTCCATGAAAAAAAAGTTAATACCTTCAGAAGAATATTTAAGTTGTAGACCATGAAACTTGGGAAATCCTCTTGAGATAAAAGGCTGCCAAATCCGGTGTTATAAAGTACATGGTCACATGTGCCTGAACATTAAAGGAACACCAGATCTATGCGGGATACGTTTTTCAGGCTAAAATTCAAGGGGAATCATTCTGACCATTCCTAATACAAGTGGAGACGGCTATTACAAAAGAGCATGAGCATGAATCTTTTTTCTTTTTTACTTAGTAATTTAATTTGCTTGAAAATTTCTCAGTAAAGCAGTTCACACAGAATGTTTATTGTATTATTTGAAGTTTGGTTTGTTTTCCTCAAAATCATTTACTTTCAGTAGCTGATTTCTGAACAAAAATGTTGCTCTGTGGAAAAAATCAGTCACTGCCAGGATTTCTTCATTTCTCTACTATTTTGTATAATTGGATTTGTTCACTTCTTTCACACCAGCAAGTATTTTACAGGTGCCTTGGATTCAAACAAAATTGATTTTAAAATTTTAATGTAAGTCATTGTGTTTATGATGCCACTTTCAAAAAGAAAATGCAATTACATAATGGCTAATCTTAATTTAATGTGCCTGTTTGTGTTCTGATTGTTTGAATGTTTTATTCAGCTTGAAACTTTACCATGAAGTCACTAACAATAAACAAGGTTTTGTTGTGTATTAAAAGGATATCAGTGTTTCTCAAAGTATGGACCATGCACCATCTGGATCATGGAATGCTTGTTAAGAATACAGATTCCAGGGCCTCATTTCAGACCACCTGAATCAAAACTTAACGGTGGGCTTTGGGATATTATTGTTTGATAGGCACCTCAGGTGACTCTGCACACACTAATGTTTGAGAACCACTGAAATGAGGAGTGGGGAAAAAAAATAGGTGTTTGTTTTGTTGGTTTAAAGCTGAGCTGAGAACATAATATTTTTATTGTCAATGACATTAGCAAATGTGCACTGATTCTTTTATACCTATAGTTTACTTGATGCTCCTTTTACCGAAAACCTCTTGATTTGTTAGCAACTGCAAACTAAATCCAGATTACTGCCTGTAGCTCTTGGTACTTTGGTGATGGCTTTTAAACTTACAAAATCATCTTCAGTTCATGGTCAAGCCATGAAAACTCTCATCTTGAAGCCTGCTGTCTTTTTGCTTTCCTGAGTACGATTGTGGTGACATTTTATCTCAGACAGTTGTACTTTTTGATAACTTGGGGAAAACAAATGACTTGAACTAGGGATTGCCTATCCTGCTGCACTGCAGAGATAGAATTTTTGTAAAGAACATAAATAACAGTTGTGAATATTAAGATATGGGCTGGGCATGATGAGTCATGCCTGTAATCCCAGCACTTTGGGAAGCCGAAAAGGGAGGATTGATTGAGGCCGAGTTCAAGACCAGCCTAGGAGAGAACCCATCTCTACAAAACAAGAAAAATTAGCCAGGTGTGGTGGTGTGCACTTGTAGTCCCAACTACTCAGGAGGCTGAGGCAAGAGGATCACTTGAGCCTAGGAGTTGGAGGTCACAGTTGAGCTATGATCATGCCACTGTACTCCAGCCTGGGCAATAGAGTGAGACCCTGTCTCAAAAATAAATAAGTAAATAAATAAAAAAGATGTGACTATCTTTCTCTGTCCATGTGGTTATCAAAAGGAGATAGTGAAAAAAGTTACTGAGGATTTTTTATTTATGAGATCTAGAGTAAATCCACACTTGGAACTTTTTAGATCTGTATGTTGCCTGTTTAATATATTTCTTTTATGATATTACTTAAAGTTTAAAAGCGTTTTCTATCCACTGTCAATTTCAATTGGATAACATTTTGTCAAGTTTGTTTTCTGATTGTTATTTGATGCTAGCTGGAATTCAAAAAATGACATTGACCTTATTCAAATAAAGAAATATTTTAGTAAATTTGCTTTTTCCTTCATTGATCTTAGGTAACAAGTAGCTATTTTCCAAGTAGGCCCTGATCTGTGATAGTATTTCATTTATCAGGTTTCATGCTTTCTACCCTAGATGGCCGGCCTCCTGCAGTCTGTACGTGGAAGCATAACAAGGAACATAGAAATGATAATGGATACATGTTTACCCTTGCTGGTAATGAAAAATACAAATTAATTAAAATAATGTATTTAATGTTTTCACCTGTAATAACCAAATGCTGGCAAAAGTGTAGTTAAGCTGGAACTCTTAGTCATTACTAATTACTGGCAGTTTAAAAACATCTTTTAATCATTTTGACAAGTACCATTTAACCAAGTCATTCCGATTCTAAAAGTTAGTGTAGTGTAAAAAGAAAAGACTAGGGCTTTGGAGTCAGACAAATCTGGGTTTGAATCTTGGCTCTGCCACTTAGTAGAGGTGACCTTCAGTTTCCTAATAATACTTATCTTATGTGGTTGTTAGCATCATAAAAGAGAGTCCTTTAAAGAGGTTTTGAAACACAGTAGATTAATTTGGTAGACACAGAAATACCGGACAAAATAAGAGTTAAATATGTAGATAGTTTGAAAGGAAACAATGTGAAACCTGAACAGGGAGTCTGCTGGTGGCAGGGAATGGCGGAAACTAGACTATATATAGGCCCTGCCTAGACACTGTTGTTGGCAGTTGTCATGTTCCTTTGGGGCATTAAGGACATGGCTTTGGGCCTGGAAAACCCAGAGTGCTTCAAGTGAGACACTTGGAAAAAGCAAGAACCCTGGAAGAGCTACTTCTTCAGTGGAAATGGGCTAAAAGGAC
Source organism: Lepilemur ruficaudatus (assembly GCA_963574885.1). Classification (NCBI taxonomy): domain Eukaryota; kingdom Metazoa; phylum Chordata; class Mammalia; order Primates; family Lepilemuridae; genus Lepilemur; species Lepilemur ruficaudatus. Next base: position 9,249 of record CAUYRT010060184.1, read on the forward strand.
CTCTTAGCCATACCCCACCAAATCAAGAGAAGGTGTGGGAAGCCTCTCCCTGGAGCTCTGGGCAGGGGGACACATTCCTTGTAAGAAATTGAAGCCCCAGGCTTACGCTTTACCTGCATGGTGTGGAATTCTCCAAGCCAAAAACAGTATGTAAATTGGTGCTGGTCTGGTAAAACCAAGAAGAAAGGCAAAACAAAAATTGCTGTTAGCAATAATTCCACAACAAAAGTACATTAAACAGCCACAGACCAGCCAGTCCTAACTGAAATGAGCTCTAAAAGTTACAAACCAAACCAGAAAAATATGAAAGTGACAATAGGCACAATAAAATAAGAAACTTGGCACCTCCAAGAATCTGAGATAACGGAACAGTCTGAAAAAGATAAATATGTACACTTAAAATGTTTCGTGTAGATTGGAGGAAGGTTGGACTTGAGGCAGAGCAGCTTCAGCGCTCCCAGGGGAGAACTGTGGCCTGAAGGAAGACCAAGACAGTGAAAATAGAAAAGTAGAAAATTTGTGGAAACACTGGATGTTTTCATATCTACGAATAGCATCGTCTTAGTCCATTTGGGCTGCTATAACAAAATACCATAAATGAGGTGGCTGATAAACAACAGAAATTTATTTCTTACAGCTCTGAAAGGCTGGGAAGGGCAGATTTGGTGTCTGGTGAGGGCCTGCTTCCTAGATGGCTGTCTTCTCACTGTAACCTCACATGGCAGAGGGGCAAGGGACCAGCCTTAGGCCTCTTATAAGGGCATGAATCTCATTCATGAGGGCTCTGCCCTCATGACCTAATCACCTCCAAAAGGCCCCACTTCCTAATACCGTCACCTTCAGGGTTAGGGTTTCAATATACGAATTTTGGGGAGAACACAAACACTCAGACTATAGCAAACATCTAATGATGATTTGATATGGGACTGAATGAGAAAGAATAATGTAGGATATTATTCTGTTTCTGGCTCAGGGAATTGGATGGAAGGTGGTATCATGTTCTAAAATAGAAAAAGAATGGGAGTTGGAGGTGAGGGATGGGATGGTTGAGTTCCATTTGGGACATAGAGTTTGACTTAACTATCCAAGTAGAAGTGACCAGGAGGCAATAGAGGCTTGGAGTGAGGAGAGATCGTACCTCAATTTTTGATCTTTAAAACGTGATAATATGAGAGAAATGTACAGAGCACATGAACAGAGCCTAGAAACAAGATGCCTATGCCCAGTAAATGTTATTGTTATTCTACGGGTCTGAAAATCAAAAGAGACGACTAAACCACAACACTACAACGCAGGCTTTTTGGCTCTTTCCCTACCTGGTCGTGAGTTGTAAGAAAGGTAACAGTCCTTAAGCAGTGTTGGGAGTTCCATTGAGTTTCTAAGATCCTCCCAAATAAGTCCAGACAGCTGCCTGGTCAGCTACCACATGGCGCTTGCTCACTCTTTCCTCTTCCTCTGAGCCCCTTTTATTTCCATTGGGCATGGCTACTCTGATGCCAACATGCCCTTCTCTGTGGGCTGTTACTGCTCATTCTTCTGGACCCTACCATTTGAGCCACATCAGCCCAGCAGTGGCACCACTTCTGCCACGTTCTAGCACACACACAGGCCCCACCACTGCTCTTGGGCAATGGTTGCCCTCTCCTGCCAGACATCGCAGCCACTCTGCCATCTGGACCGGGCGCCCTCACGACTGCTGTTGTCCACAGAAGCAATGGAGGCTTCCAGGAGCCAGTCTGTGGGTTGGTGTATTAAGCTGCTTCAGAGAAACAGAACCAATCATATATATTTAACGTATGTGTTAAACATTGGCTCACATACTTATGGAGGCCGAGAAGTCCCATGATCTGCCATCTGCGAGCTGGAGACCGAGAAAAGCCAGCTGTCTAGTTCGAAGTCTTGAGAGCCAGAGTGCTGATGTTGTAGATTCTGTCTGAGTCTGAAGTCCTGAAAAGTAGGAGTGCCGAGGGCAGGGAATGATCAGTGTCCCAGCTCAAGCAGACAGCAATTCAGCTTTCCTCTGGCTCCTGGTTCTGTTCAGGCCCTCTGGACTGGATGACAGTGCCTACAATAGGGAGGCACCACTTCAAATGCTAACCTCTTCCAGAAGCAGCCTCACAGACACACCAAAAATAATGTTTTGGGGTTTTTGTTGTTTTTGAGATGAGATCTTGCTATTTTGCCCAGGCTGGTCTCAAACTCTTAGACTTGAGATTCTCCCACCTCAGCCTCCCAAGTAGCTAGGACTATAGGCACATGCTGCTGTGTGCCCAGCTCAGAAATAATGTTTAACCAAATATCTGGGCATCCTGTGGCCCAGTCAAGTTGGCATGTAAAAATAGCCGTCATGGGTGTTTTGTGGCTGAGTGGAAAAGAGTGACTCTATCTCACCTGCATGTTACTTTCTGTTAAGAAAACACTAAAGCAATGAATGATGCATGGGCCCCAGTGTCAGAATTCTCAGAATGGTTAATTTTTAATTAAAGGTCCACCTCTATAGGAAACAGTCATAACGAGTTTATGTGCCTTGACCAAAGTGAACCTGAGTGAAAGACACTGCTTTCAGAATGTCCCATGTCCCTGAGAACTAAGACTTTGTAACTGAGACAAGCTTACTGTGTCTGCTCTGGTTGAGTTCTCTCTTAAGAGCCTCCTTAATACTTCATGCAAATGGACTAATTGCAAGCCACCCTCCAATTGCTACAATTTGCCAGATACACCTGAACTCCAAGCATGGGCGCAGCTCAGCTTAAACTACTCAGCCCACCAGGTAAACAGTAAGTTAGGAAATTGATCTCTGATTCCCAGCCAATCTTCCCCTTCCATGTAGAACCAACATGGAGATTTACAACCAGGTCGTGGAGGCCAGCACGTCCTATTGGAGAAGAACAACCCCTGAATTGCATACCAACTCAGTACTCTCTACCAGCATGGAAGTTTTGTGATAGAGAGGATACAGAATAGAATATAGTTATTACCTCACCAAGAAGTGACATCTTTGACCTGAAGTAGACCACTCACAAAAGAAATACTTTAGGGATTTGGAAATAATGTCAGGTATAACATTGCTGACTATTACTGGAAGGTGGGAGGGTCAACCTGGGATGCATTTCCTAAAATGGTCACTTCGGGAGAAAAATGGCTGAGATGTGTTGGACATCCACAGAATCACAAATGACAGATGACAAGTGCCCACGGTGGTACTGAGAAGGACCTCAAGTCCTGTAGTTCAATGAAAATCTTACTGTTGTGATTGGGAAATCTCTTTGCACAGCTGGTATATAACCTGGGGTTTGTGTCTACAAAAATATTAACCAAGCCTATACGAATGAAAACAGAACCATGCTATTTGGCCTGGCATTTCAGTACAGTTCATTAAATATGTACTGTCTATAATATACTAGACACTCTATTAGGTAAAGCACAAACACTAAGATATCTCCAGTAGGCAGTTATTATGATTGGGACTATGTATTTAATTTGCTTTGTGGTTTCCATAATGGTCCTTCTATTTCCCAAGGCTTTTTCCTCATTTTACATGACCTCTTTTTCAGTTAGAATAGAGGTTGAAAGTCCATCCCAGTGAATCTCATCTTTAAGTCATCTCTACACTTACCACTTGGTGATCTTTTTTTTCCTGCCAGTTCTGCTGACCTTCATGAGTGATAAGGTTTAGCTGTGTGGCTTACCCCTGAAATGGTTTTGTGCCATCCACAAAGAGGATAATACCAACGGAGACAGGACAGTCTAATGGCCATGATTTCCTTCGGGAAGTTCAAAAAAGAAATGATACCTAACTAACCAACCTTAAGTACAGGAGCAAAATTAAGCATTTAATGTGAAAAGAAAAATCCCAGGTGAAGGACCTCAATGGATTTCTGCTGTTTGAATCTGATATCTTTCTAAAATTTAATTCCACTGATGGGATTATTGCTTCCCTAGTAAATTCTTTGGGTCAGAGGCCATCACATTTTTCAAGCAGGTCGCAACCAATCAGTGTTTACAAAGACGATCCATCAAATCAGGATGACACATGATTTTTAAAAACTGTAGTAAGTAGTCTTGTCTTGTTCCTGAGAAGTAGCAAAGAAGTCAGCAACCACTGTGGCTTTGATTTGTGAAGCACTAAGATGATGCTTCTGCCTGAGGATTACCTTCCAAGTGCCCCTACTCTCCCAGGTAGTATCTTGATTTCCTCCATTAAAGGGGAATTGCTTAAAAACAAGCCATTAGATTTAGTGGCAATTATCCATTAATTTTTTTTCAAAATTCTTCTCAACTACTTATTATGTGCCAAGAAAGGTTCTCAGTGATGAGGATACAAAGGTGAACAAAACCGCACCAGCCTCTCTCATGCAGCTTATATTCCAATGGAGTAGATGGAGAGTAAACAACTAAATCAAAGAAAATATAATTTCAGGTACAGATAAGTGCTGTGAAGAAAAATAGAGGCATAAAAAGTGTGGGATGGTGAAAACAAGACATTTTAGGATAGTCAGGGAATTCCCCTGTAAGAAGGTGAATTTGAACAGAGCCCTGAACTAAGGGAAGATGAGCCATGGGAAAGGGGGAAGAAAAACAGTCCAGGCCAGGAATTTCCACCGGGACAAAGGCAGGAACCAGTTTGGTCTAAGGGACAATAAGGACATCAGTGTGATTAGAGTAGAATGAGCAAAGTGGTAGGTGAGGTTGGAAGGTAGGCAAGGGCCAAATCATGCAAGGCCTTGCCGGCCACAGCAAGGAGTGGGCGTTTCATACAAGTATCGTATGAAGCCATTGGGAGGACTCCTGGGGTATTTATTTCCCCTTTTTGAAAGAATGGAAGGTTCTACAACCATTTCTACAAGATTCTGCACACAGCAGCAAATGGTCACTGGATGTCTAAGTGGAAAGGCCATTGTAATAAATTGAGGAGTAAAAAGCTTTTTAAGACATGACCCCATTCTCAATGGAATTATCTGTTAGGGAGATAAGAAGAGATTTGATTTTACAATACAAAGCAATATCAGGAGGTATTCAGTTGCCACAATGGTGTAGCCACCAACTAAGAGTCTCGACGATGCCTGACAGCCCCTCTTCCTGCCCTTCCCCATACACGGATGTGCAGAAAAGACAGCTCACCAGACTGGCTTTGGAGTTGAGATGCCACCCTCCCCGTTAATAGTATCTCCTGATGCCTAATAAAATGGAATTTTCTAATAGATTTTATAGTAAGTTAAAATAAGTACTTATAATAAAATGAATTTTTATCTTTATTATTTCAATTTTTTGTTATTTTGTTTTGCTCTTTAAGGGACAGTGTTAATTCTCTGATTCAGACCCATCCAATCCAAGTTGGTGATAAGTATAACTTTTTTAATGTCATGAAACACCTGTCCAGTCTTTTCTAAAGGAGAATTTCTGCTGTTCAACTGGAAAACAAAGAAACAATAGAAATATATGGCTCTCTGGCTTTTATTTTATGGTCTGAAAGGTTCTGTGAGACCATATTAATTAGTTGATGAAATATAGTTTATTATAAATGGTAATTTAGAGATAATGGTTTGAATGTGTTAAGTTACAAGCAACCCATTGAAAAGCGAAAGTGGAGCTAAGTATTAATGGATGTTCTAGTCGGAGAGCACCAAGTTTACATTTCACCCTGAATTACCTTTGTTAGTCTTTCACATTGAGACCACTTTAGCAGCATTTTAGAATAGATTAGTGAAAGGGAAGACCTTAAAATATACAAGGCAGACCTGAAAATATATAAAGCAAGCATCTTAGGCAAAAATCCAGATTATATGATTCCATACAGTGTGAGGATAATCACCTATGTCCTGAGAGGGCCCCACCTTCTGATAAAATAACAAGCATCAGTTACAACTGGGTTACATCTCTTCCCTCCCACCCCACCCGCTCCTGGAGTGCTTTAATTAGAAAGATACTAGCGTAGATTAAAGTCTTAGCCATACTCAATTCTTCCCTTGACCTGAGGAAAACCACAGCCATAGAGAATCTTGTGCGTTAGAAAACATTGTCAGTTTCATCCTCGTATACCAGTGAGTGCAAATAACAGCCACCAGGAGGGGGACTGTCCCTAAGAGGAAAAAGGGACCTGTTACAGATTCATGATTTGACCCGCAAAGGGTCTTACCTTCTGGATCAGATCCTCAGAAGTATCAAGCACATCATTTCCACACAGACAAGTAGCATTTCCATGCAGGAGAAGGCTAAAATAATCTTCCAGACATAAACGAAGGCTAAAATAATCTTCCAGACATAAACGAAGGACCCGCCGGCTGGCTCCTGGGACTTGACTTTTGGTTGTGTATTTACATGTGAGATGCAGTAACCATTGAAGCAACACAAAATTCAAACAAACCAAAAAGCAAATCCTTGCGTTAGAACCCAATGAGATAAAATGATGGATCGAAAGGATTATTTTTGCTTAATGAGGCATTCTGGGTTTTGAGTCTCACTGGACTCAGTTTTTCAACAGGATGTTGTACTCAAGGGCTGGAATTTGGAAATTCCACAACAGCTATATAATCAGTCAGCTCTGATTAATTTAATTGAAACAGGACTCTTGAAGCCCTGCTGTGCTTATAATTACAAATTTAGAAATGGGTAGGGAGAAAGGGATAGATAATGTGAGGGGTTTTTTTCCCCCTGTGAAATTAGCTGAGTGTATTAATTCAGAAGGTAGTCAGTTGCCTCTGATTGTATGCTTTAGTAATCTGAACCATCTGCCTCTACATGCTAAGGAGTTCACCGCTTTAATCCAGCTTACGGCCGACAAACCCCTCTTCTCTGTGATTATGCCCTTGAGTAGATGAGGCTGTGCAAAGTCCTTTGCTCTTAAACGTATTGCTGCTGTTGAGAATATTTGGAGGTTTTTCTCTTGGGTTTGTTTTGTTTTGCTTTTTGAGGTTTTGTCTGAGTTTCGGTTTTACTTTCCTGGGGCAGAGACAATGGCTTTCTTTATGAAAAGTATGATAAGTAACCAGATAAAGAATTTAGGACTTGGTGGTGGGTCTGAAGAAAAGAAAGAAGAAGGAGGTACATCTGATCCTGCCGCAGCTCAAGGGATGACTAGAGAGGAGTATGAGGAGTATCAAAAGCAAATGATTGAGGAGAAGTGAGTACACGCTACTTCGTTTCCCTTTAAAAGCAAAAGAAATTCGCTCTGGCCATGCCTTCTTCAGTTCCCCGGTATATTTCTCTTTGCTTTTTAAGACACCTTTCCTTTTGCTGTTTACCTCTATCCCGAGGAAAGGCCGTTTTACTCAAGTGAACTCTCCCCTCGCATCAGCGGCCGCTCTGTTCTGTGTTCTACACGTACGGATGGAAACGAAAAGTGATTAATGAATCTATACGTCCCTCTTAAAGCAGTTTAACACTTGCTAGTCTAGGCACGTTTTAATTGACGTCAATTTAATTGTTCGAATGAAAACTGGTGAGTCTAACTAGCTTTACAGGCTTTCTGAAATGTACCCTGCTAGCAAGTAGAAAGTTCTCAAATTGTAAGAATTCAGACTTTATACCTAGAAGAGGGCCCTAAAGAACGTACAGTGTATCCTCCTTGATGTTACGTGTGCAAAAAGACCAGAAAGCACAACATGACAGCAATGTCATGTAAGATTTGGCTTATCAAAGACTATGAATAGATTTGTGGACTGTTTATTATGAAAATTCTAAACATACAGAAAAGTAGAATAGTATGACAAATACCCGTATAAACGTATGATATAAAGTCAACAGTTAACATTTTACTGTATTTGCTGATATATTAAATAGATGATAGCTAATAATTTTCAAAGTAAATTACAGTTATCGTGATACTTCACCCATAAATGATAGCCATCTAACTCCAAAAAATAAGGGCATTCTCCTGGCTATATAAAATGTAACAAGAATATATAAGATATTGGCAACATTTTAGTTGAGTATAGTAGAATGTGAATATCACCAACAATTTTTCTCTACTTGAAGACTGATTCTCAAATAAGTGTAATCTATGTATAATTTTTAAAAGTTTAAGGTAGAATTAACTTGAGTCTTTTACTAATCAACTAAGAATTGAAACATCAATCTAGAGGTTAAATATTCATCATATGTCTCAAAAGAAAAGTATTTCTTTTTTGCCACCATGGCTATTTTGCTAATGATCAATTACATAATAGTTGCCTAAGTCCTATTGCTAAGATGATTATAGGTGAAAAGGTTAACGACCTGAAGGAAACTAAGGAAGTACAAAGCCTACGTTTAGTGGAAACCTAGTCTGTTGTATTTTTCTGAAAGAAATTGTGGCTTATAAACTACCTAGAATGTATTACGCTTGGCTCTGCAGTAGATTAAAGTCAGTTTAAAAAAAAAAAAAAAGTAAATGCCACTACGAAAATGTTGTTGGTGCTAAGATGTGGGCAAAAGAAGCAGCATTCCTTGAATATTGGCTGGCTTTGCCTATGGCATGTAAAAGAAAAAAAGCTGTGAAAGAAAAATTAGCACAGTATAATGAATAACTAGAAGTATAACAGGAGCACCAAACATTCTCAGCTCAAGTAGTCTAATGAAAATGGTCAGAAATGTAGACTATATACGTAATCATGCAAAATATCACTTAATACATCTAAGCAATAAATCTGACCATAGATATGGCATCTGATTAATATCCTAGTTTTTAAAAATGTTATATCTAGACAGATCAAAGCTCAAAATGGTTAAATGGTGTGGTCAATCAGTAGATTGCTTTGTCAGCTACTCAACTTTTCATGTATATATGTGTAAGAACATTATGAATTTATACCATCACCCAATTTAAGAACTAAAAGCAGGACAGTGGGGCGGCCTGCCTCCCTACGGCAAAGAGGGATGACTTCCAGGCCGTTGCTTGAGTTTTTAAGAGCTTCATCAGCTAGAATGCAACATGAAGGAGGCATCAAAAATGTTCATCACAAGTTAAGTGCAGAGAGTTACAGACAGTATGGTATATATAGTAATTAAAGTGAATATTAGCAAAGAGAAGCCTCCTAAACCTGTCCTCATCATTTTAGAAAAGTGGGGGGATTGATTCTACTAATTGTACATGAAAAGCTACTCAACAGTGTACTCTACTGCACATTCATTTTATTTTCCTTCTGTGTTCAAATTTTTTTTTTTTTACTACTTGTACCATGAGCACTGAAAGAGGTCTATACCTAAATAGAATATTTGGAAAGGAAATAAAACAATAGTCTGTTTATCCGTCCATTTTTCCCTATTATTAAAACACCCCTGTGCCTTAGTTATGGTTCAGTAACTGCTATGGTGGCATTTGTGACTTGACTCTGATCTTTGCTTTGTTCGATAATTGTTTAGATCCCCACTATGGGCCTGGCATTGCAAGGAATGTACTGAGATGGAAGACATGGGTTTTTTCCTGCAGGAATTTACCCTTTGCTTTGGGGAGATGAACTACATGTGACTATAAACAGAGCAACCAGTTTTTCTGAGTGATTTGTAGACTGGCTCTGGAGGACTAGAAGCTGAGTCTGCGTGGCATTAGGATCACCAAGGGAATCAATGGAGTTTATACAGTTATTTGATTTTCCGCAACAGTGCCAAAATAATCAGGTGGGGAAAAGAAAGTCTTTTCAACAAATGATGCTGAAACAACTAAAAAATACTGAACTTTGACCCTTACCCTCTATACACAAAAATTAATTTGATGTGCATCATACACCTAAACATAAAAGCTAAAATTATAATGCTTTTAGAAAAAAACATACAATATCTTCACAACTTGGAAGTCGGTAAAGGTTTCTTTATCATGACCAAGAAAACAATGATCGTAAAATTTTTAAATGATAAATTAGACTCTAAATTAAAAACTTTTGTATATTAAAAGATACCATTAAGAAAACGCATAGGCAAGCCACAGAAAATATTTGCAAAACATATGTCTGACAAAGGCCTGGGATCGAGTATATATGAAGAACAACTGTTCAATAATGAAAGAAAAAAATGGGCAAAAGATTTGAACAAATACTTCGCAAAGATATATACACAGCCAATTAGTACATGAAAAAGCTGCTTAATGTCATTATTTGTCTTGGAAATGGAAAAAACTAAAATCATAGTAAGGTGCCACTACATACACACCAGGATAGTCAAAATTAAACAGACCAGAAATATCAAATGTTGGCCAAAATGTGAAACCCCAAGAACTCTTGTTCCAGGTGTTGAGATATAAGATAATACAACCACTTTGGAAAAAGATCTGCCCATTTCTTATAAAGCTAAATATACTCAACTAAGTTACCCTAGAACCCAGCAATTCTATGTCTAGATATTTACCTAGAAGAAATGAAAATCTATGCCCACAGAAAGAAACTGGTACAATAATATTCATAGCAGCTTCATTCACCATATCCCAAAACAGGAAATAGTTCAGGTGTCCATCAACAGGAGAATGACTAGAAAAACTGTGATATATTGGTACACGCAATAGAATACCACTCAGCAGTAACAGGGAACAAACTACGTATAGATAAAACAACATGGATGTATCTCAAAAGTTTTTATGCTGAGTAAAACAGGGCTTACACAAAAGGAGATGAAGTGTATGGTTTTATATTTATGAATTTCTAGAAATGGTAAACCAAACTATGGTAGAAAAAGAATGCTAGTTGCTTCTAGGACTGGCTAGGACTGTGGGGGCAGGCATTGATTGGGAATGAGGATGAGGGAATTTCCCCAGGTAAGAGTAATGTTTTTTAGCTTGGTAAGGGTTCGGGTCTGTGCTTTCTGGGCATCACCAAATGGTATGCTTAAGGCTTGTGCACTGAATGTATGCAAATTTTGCTTCACAAGAAAAAAAGAACTGTAAACAAACATGCTGCACTAGTTACTGATAGACGTGTTGAAGTGTTTGGGGGGAAGTGTGCTAATTTCTGCAACTTTGAAATGCATCAAAAATAAAAATGGACAAATAAGTGGCTAGAAGGAGAAATATGTGATGAAACGTATAGAGAGATGCAAATTGTAGACTCCAGATGGTGGGTATGTGGATTTCACCGCAGAATTCCTTCAACTTTTCTGTATGTTTGAAAGTTTTCATAGTAAGATTTGGGGGGATAAAGATCAGCTTCCTGCTCATGCCGCAGGTTGCTAATCTCATAGATCACTTTATTCTACTTCTCCCAAACTAGAAGTTTAAACCAGATGCTCCCACATGCCTATTCCAGACCTGACATTGTGTGAATGGAAATGAGTTCAGAGAACACCTGAGCCCAGGACCCAGTGACCAGTGGTTTAATCTGATGGTTTGCTTCGGACCCAGCCCTTCCTTATTCTCAGTCTTTTGTGTAATGGTTAAGATTTTTTCAAAGTTTGTAGTAAAGAAATAGAAATTGCCAGGCCTGGTGGCTCATGCCTGTAATCCCACTACTTTGGGAAGACAAGGCAGGAAGATCACTTGTGGCCAGGAATTGAGACCAGCTTGGGCACCATAGTGAGACCCCACCCATCTTTACAAAAAACTTTTTAAAATTAGCTAGGACTGGTGGTGCATGCCTGTAGTCCCAACTACTGAGGAGGCCGAGGCAGGAGGATCACCTGAGCCCAGAAATCCAAGGCTGTAGCAAGCTATGATCGAGCCACTGCACTCCAGCCTGGGTGACACAGTGAAAGCCTGTCTCAAAAAAGTAATAGAAATCAGTGTTTACCTGAAAATGAAAACAGGAGATTTTATCTGACTGCAAATAATGTTTCTGCAAAGATACTTCACGGAATCTATGAGCAGAAATCCCACCAGGCCTCACACAGTCCTAAACTATTAGAGGAAGCAGAAGGCGGTTGAGAAGCCCTGAGCACTCTTTCTCCATCTCTTGCTGGAGCTTCTACCTGCTCATGCTGCTTTGTTCCTTCTCAGCAGCCAGCTTGCTCTCTGTTACTCAGACCACAGAGCTGGTGGAAAACGACTGCCAATGGCCTCTAAGTTCACCTGCTACAGTTCTAGCTGCACTGCAAGTGTCTGTCTTTCTGAGTCCTCATCCCAAATTCCGAAAGAAGTGATTTCATTTACCCAGTGAGGTCCGACCTAGTATAGCCAGAGGGCAGGGCCACGTGTATACATTTAGGCACCAATGAAGCACTTCTATGGGCAGCAGGGAAGGAAGATGGTTCTGGTAAGTTTTGCAAACATCCCCAAAGGTGTCTGGATCCAGCAAGGACATCCATTTCAAAACAGCATCATCACAAATCCCATCAGGTCACCCACAGAGCAGGAGCCCAGTCTGGCATTATGAAAATCTACCCTATCTTGTTTGGAGATACCTCCTTCCAACTGGGGAAGGAGCACTGTGTCTAAATTGGGGTGTGGAGTGGGGCACAATGAAAGGAGACAGCTTTATAGAATATCCCCTAATGCCATGGGCCTCCAAAGCACCTCCTGGTCCTGGGTACTATGACCCTGTTTCAGCTTGTGTAAAAATCACTCAGGGAGCTTGTTTAAAATGTAGCTTTTCCTCAGCTGCCTGCAGGATTCGAATGCAGTAAGACTGGGATCAGGCCCAGGCAGCACCCAGGTGATTCTGAGGCCATGGGCCTCGGCCATACAGGCCACAGGCTGCTCTACTTTAGGAATAACCACCCTGCCCCTCTCCTGGTTTGCATCCTAAAGAGATTCCCAGTACCAAGTTGTCTTTGGGGTTTAGGGGTCTGTACTGAGTTATGATGGTGGAGTGTGGACAGAGAGGCAGGCATTTGGGGAAAATCCCATATTTGCTAGGTGTCTGCTGGCAGCGGGAACTCAGAAGGTATATCCCAGCATCTGTCCCCTCTGAGCAAGCAGTGGCTGGAACGTCCTTAGCTCTCTGTGTACTTCTGATCCTTGATTCTACCCTTTAACTTTTAGGATGGAAAGAGATGCTGCATTTACGCAAAAAAAAGCAGAGAGGGCGTGCCTTAGAGTTCATCTCAGAGAAAAGTACAGGCTCCCGAAGGTAAGACTGTGACTGAATACACTAAACATCTAATCGTTTCTTACTTAACACAAGACAGAACATGTTTATCAGCAAAGAATCATGCTCATGGAGATATATATAATGTGTGTCTGTATGTGTTACTCTTAATTGAGGTGTTTGATATAGTGAAAAGAACGTTGAACTAGGAGTGCATAAAAATTTGATTCCAGTTTTTAACTTAATCTCTATAAACTTCTATTTTTGCTCAAAAATGGAGTTAATACCTATAGATGACATTTTATATAAATGTAATGAATATAGAACTTCTATATAAATACACAATGGGGATAATAATAACAGCTGACGTTTGTTGAGCTCCTTCTAGGTGCCAGGCAATGTGCTTTGCACGCAGTTCATTTAGGTTCTGTCATCACCCCCATGTTACTGTAGAGGAAGCAGGCATAAAGAAAGTAAGCACGCCAGAGGCCAGGCAGCCAGGAAAGTCAGAGCCCAGGGTCTTAAATTCTGGGATATTCTGCCTCTGTTTGAAAGGAACGATTGATTGCTGAGTTGGGAGATGATGTCACCCAGCACCGTCTTGTCCGTCTCAGTGCTGGCTGAGAGGAGGACTGTCTGTAGGCTCTGGTCGAGTGGGTAGGTGGTTTACTGGTGGGAGGAGGATGTGTCGACATGTTACGGCATGTGGCTCGGATGTGTTGTTCCAGGGCTTATATGCAGTGGTGACAGAGGGCCCAGCACTTTGCTACTCTGGCTCATTTCTTCTGTCCCCATTGCCCACTACTACCTGGGGGACTGCAAGATCCTCTAACCAGCTTCACCTTCTCCTTCTGGGTTGGCTGATCAACTTCATATTCCAAAGATGCACCATGCCTTAGAGAACATCTTCCACCTGGAGACACCAAAGAAAAGATCCCTCCAAAGCGCATGATCTCCTCCCACGTATGACAGCCACCTCCAAGTCTGGGTGGCTTAAAAAGTGCTGATAAACCAATTCCTTCAATGAGTCCTCTGCAGATCCCCCCAAAAAATCTGATTTCAGAAACTACAAGCACTGACCAGGGGAGAGACTACTGGCCATGCCAGGTCACTGCTGAAATCACCGAAGAGCTAAACATCCCTGACCTGTGGGAGAGGTTGATCCCTAAGACAGCCCAGGGCACCCAGCTTCTGCTCTCAGTGAAGAGAGGACACACTTGCTTTCATTTGCAAACAATGAATTTGGAAAAGAATGCCTTGCTTTTCCTACTCTACCCCCCTTTCAGGTTTAATACTTTTTCCCACTGTGCTTGCATTTTGGAAGAGTGAAGCACTTCTAAACACTGTCCCTTCTACTCTTATTGTCTGGTGGATTTCCTGAAACTCCCTGGCATGTCATGGGCTCTCTTTAGCAATGTGGCTCCCTCTAGGCAGGAAGCCTGAGTCAGATTCATGTTGCTGGACTAAAGCCCCTTCCCCCCACCCCCATGGCTCCATCTGATTAAAGCACCACAAATCTTGTTTAAGATGAAGCAGAAATTTAATACACATACACACACACACACACATACGTGATTGGCTGGGCATGCATCTTCCATAAAGGTTGGGCTTTTTAAGGATTTATTTTTGACAACCACTCTGTTATTTTTTATAGGGATCTAAGAAGCATTGGGTTTCAATTATGGCTCTGCCTCTGTGACATGGTGCAATTTCAGATGGCTTTCAAAAATACCTGAGCTTCAGTTTCCTCCCTATAAAATGAGGGCAACAGTACCTAGTTTCATAGGGTCTTTATCTGAGATAATACAATGTAAAGGACCTAATACAGTGCCTGACGAATGATAAGAGCTCAACAGTTGACTGCTCTTGTTATTGCTGTTATGATGTCTATGCACAAACATTTTATTTCTTACTAATAACAACTAGAGGTCTTGAAGACCATAAAAACACTTGTGTGTGATCAGTACAACAACTCGAGGCCCCTGAACCTCAGGACTGAGCTTTTGATGTTTTGCTTCTTCTCATGGTGAGTCAGTGGGTGGCCTTGCTCATTTCCAGACCCTTGGGAGTGAACACTTTTAGGCTTAGGAGCAAGATTTAGATGCTCTTCAGAGAAAAAATAATTCCCAAAACTCTGTGCCAAGCCATCCTTTGGGATAAGAGCCTTTCCGACAGAAACTGTGGACAGAAGAAAGAATTATAGCCATGAAATGTGCAAATTCACATCTTCCCTAGAGAATGATAGTGACTATGTCTGCTTAGGCTACTGCTCCCTAAAGCCAGCTCGGGGGATGGGGAGACAGGAAGAAAGTTGATAAATTAACAGTGGAGCCCAGTATCTTTCAATGCATGGCCCCCCGACGCTCACATACCCCCTTTCCTGTAGCTGTTTCAAATGCACATAATACCTTTGAGAATCTCGCCTGATTTTTTCACGGACTCTGAAAGAGACCTTGGAGTTTAATAATCTGATTCCACCATTGCCTCATTTTAGACCTGAGGAGATGTAGCCTAGGAGGGTTAAGTAGCTTTGCAATAACCCACACCTACTGAGCGACAGAACCAAGACTGGAACTCAGGCCTCCCAAACATGAAAAAGAGCCACTTAACTCACAAAAGGATTTGAACACAGCTCCTCCTCTCCCCAAGGGGCCTGCTCTTTCTACTCTTAATATTTGAGCGGTCCCAAAAGATTTTAGGGTAGTTTTGAACTCCACATGGCTTGAAACTGCCCCAAGACGTTTTAGACAAACTGCGCTGCCTCACTATTTCAGGGAGATGTCCGTGAAGCCCACCTTTAGCAGCTGGGGGAGCATCTTCTTCCTTCTGCGCTGTCTGATGGTTGGACTCTACCCCTGTGAGCAGCTGCCTAAATTCCAAATACAATCCAAGCAGATAGATGAGAATGTCATTTGAAAGCATTCCACACTTCATTGTCCATGTCCAAGTTTACTTTCAGATGGGGACCCTCCTCCCCACCCTGGGCATTTTTATATTTGGTTGCGTTTTGTAAATAAAAATGGATTCTACACACAACGTTTCAAGAATTTGCCTATGGTGTGAAAAATACCAAAATTACTAATAATAGAATTGCCTGCTTTTTGAAAAGCACATGGAAATTCTACTCCAGTGTAGCTCTCCATAAAAACAGTACTTAATAGAAACTATCCAATAAAAACCCAGCCAGATCGTAATCCACTTAGTCCAGACGTGGCTAACCTCTCATCTCTGCGCACTCTGTGCGCTGGCAGTCCGGCCTCGCCCTTGTGGCCTCCTTGGCCCCCTGTGCTGCTGTCACCTGTCATGTGTTACTTTCCGCCCCCATCCCCGCCCACCGAGGAGGCTCTGGGTGCAGAGGGCCTTTGATAGCCCAGTGGCGAGAAAGAGTCCGTGGGGGGACAGACAGGTTTCCGGCGGTGGCTCCCTCGGAGCAGCCGCGCCTGCCCCAGCCGGAGCCGGCGCGATGGCCCAGGGCTCAGCCACCGCCTACGCAGGCTCCTGGTCCCCGACGCCGGGCGCCCCCTCGCGTTCCCAGGCGCAGCGGCCACCGGCGTCCCGGCGGATCAGGCAGAACCCGCGCTGTGGGTCGTAGCAGGACCAGGGCGGGCAGAAATAAAGTTCTGGAAGTGACTTAAAAAAAGAAAAAGTCCATTATTTTTATATTAAAGACCAGATTGTGCATTTCTATCCTCCCATAGTACACTGGGAGAGAGAGTGCAAATGAGCGGTATTAGCTGTCGCCACAGTAACCACGCTGGTGAGAGATTTTGCATGACAGCAACTGAGGACGTGTTGAAGGAATTGGAATGTTCGGGCTTGAGAGATGACGCGGAAATGAAGCATATGGGGGCATAATCATCTCTCAGGCCTTGAATGCCGTGCTTTTATTGTACTGCTGAAGTCAGCCAACTCAGCGTGGCTGGCGCTGCCGGTCATTGCTGACCTGTGGGCAGCTCTGAGGTCTTTCTTGTCTCATGCAGAGGAAGCTTTCACGGTGGAACTCAACATTGAGAATGGAACGCCACACTGGGAATCTGAGTTGTAGGCTTTTGTCTTCTAGGTTCCTCAGTCATTGCCCGGGTCCCCCTCTGCACCTGGGGTCATGTGAGGAACATGCCAACCATCGCTCCCCACCCCGCCTCTAAGTTCTCCCCCTAGGACAGGTCTGGGGTCCTGGATGACCACAGTACTTTGACTCCCGAACTCCGGTGTCTGAGTGGTATTTCTCTTTTATTAGACTCGTTACATTTGTTACATTCAGAAAAGCACACATCGTAGATGTGCACCCAACACATAATGTTAAGGTAACACATGTAAATTCAGGGACGGCCAAAGATCACAAAGCTTGCTGTGACAGATGGGGACTTGAGCTTCCTTATTCTCAGCCAGTACTTTTTCGTGCCCCATTCTCCCCACAGCCCCTCTAAACGGTGCCTTGTTCGTGGGGGCAGACTTGAAATCTGAACACACCGTCTAACAAAGAAAATGGCACCGGGCAGAAAGCAAGGGTCACCAGGCTTTAGTGAGCTCCTAATAACCCTCCCCTCCCTGGGATGTTTGCCAACTACCTAGCCCTGTGCCATCCTATAAAAGCATATTCGGTAAGCAGTTGTAGTAATAGTATTAACAGTCCACAGGAAACAGGATGAATTTAACATGTCCTCCAGCTAACAAAGGATGACCCCCTGGGCACCCCATTCACAATTCCCCAGGGTCCCCACTACAGCGGTTATGTAACAGCAGGAATCAGTTCTGGACCCTTCCCTTACCGTGGCCCGACGGGATGCAGATTTGAGAAAATGTCTTCCAGGGAGCTGTCAGGTCTAATGAGGATAACTATGCCACATTTTGGAATTAGAACAGTATTTTCTAAAGAAATTATTTGGCTGGTGATTCCTATGAAAAAGAGTTTCACTCTATTGCTGACGGGGAAAGCAAATCTGGACTCTTTGAAAAGGAACGATGTAGGCGTTAGCCCTCCAGACAAACAGAGGTCTCGAGTCCCAACTTCATTGTTAATTGTTAATGACAATAGTATGTGTTGTACTGAGGTCTTTTGATGGCCACTGTTAATTTCAGCAATCAGATAGGTAACCAAATAAGTGCAGTAATCAAACTGTAGGCATCTGCAGTGGACATGTGTATATCTATACCGGTCATTATGACGTTCATGGACCCAGATTAGCTTATGTTGATTTCCTCTTGTTTTCAAATTATAGGTCACTAGAGGACTTAACACGCTTAAGGTAATCCATGGTGCTCACATTAGATTTGGATCACACTCCATTAATATTCCCAATCCCATATCTTCAGTTTCTCCTTCTCTAGTAGCCTCTCCTTTATAAAGGAAGTCAAATCTCTCCCAACAATCAAATGGCAGTTGCTGAGTGAACATGCCTTTCTAGGTATCTTCCCTTAAATGGCTGCAGTCCCCACTGCTCTGCTGACACCTTCCTTCAGACCATCTGTCTGTAAATAGAGCAGAGAGCTCTGTCGTTTTCATTTAACACTGGTGGTTGCTTCCTCTTTGAAGCACTCTCTCCTTAGCTTCTGGACCTCACCCTTCTGTTGTTGTTCTCCTTGAACTGTTTCTTCTTCGTCTTTTTCATGGGTTACCCTTCCCCTGTCTGCCCCTAAATTGTGGGATATTCCAGGGTGCTCCCTTGGTGGGCTGTTTTTCTCACTCAAGTCTGTACATTCTCCCTGGATGGCTGATCTTGCTGTTGCTTTCCATTACTACCTACATGTTGATGACTCTCACACCTGCACCTGCAGCACACACCTTTTCCTGAAATTTCATAACTGCATCTACCCTAACTCGGCTACCTCACAGGTAGAACATGCTCATATCCAAAACCCATTCACACTCATTATCCCCCTGAACCTGCCCCTCCTGCAGGCTTCACCTGCACAGGTGACTCCCCTGGCCAGCCTGTCCCCCAGACAGGCAGCCAGAATTCACCCTTGACTCTTCCCTCCCCATTCCAGCCTCACACCCAGGAAATCACCAGGCCACCCTGATTCACCTCCTGAGTATCTCAACTCATCCCCAAGTGCAAATCTCATCATCTCTCCCCCCTGTTCCTGCAACAGCTCTTGCATAGCCTTTCAACTTCCCCTAAAAACTGAGGTTTCCAAAATGCAAATCTGATCCTGTTCCTTCCCTGTTTCAAAAAAAGTAAAACTGGCTTACTGTGACTTTTTAGAATGAAGGCCAAACTCCTTGACCTGAACACCATGGCTCCCATCTTTTCACTTTTCCATGGCTTCACCTCTTGCCACTCCCTGCCTAGACTGGACCGTCCTCCCACTCTGTCCCCTGCCCCCTGCTCCCTGTGGCCCTTTCCTTTCTGTAAGACTTTGGTCTACTGCCACTTCTTCGAAAATCCTCTATGATCTCCCTCCTCCAACTAATTCTGAATTGGGTCACCCTCTTCTACGTTCCCATAACACCTTGAGTGCATGTCCCCTGCATCATCTTTCAACCCTGAATATTGGCACCTACAACATGCTCCTTAACAAAAAGGGCTGACTTTTTAATCTTTGTCCTCAATGCCTAGTGTGGTGCCTGCCATACAGAAGTTGCATACACACAACACACACACACACAGACACACACACAGACACACACACAATGTTTGCTGAATGAATGGATGTTATTGGGAAAAAGGAAAGAAAAAACAAATGCCCAAAGAGCAAAGTATAAAAACAGCAGAAAGAATTTATCCGCCATATGTGATATTAAAATAAATTTTCATAAAAAGAATAAGTCTGGATTTGACATTATAATTTTGTATAAAACACAAAGGCTTCTTTGTATTATAATTAAAATGTCATATTTCTTCAAATAGAGGAAGTAATACGTTTTAAATAAAGCCACAAGATTCTTTCTAGAAGCAAATGTGCCCCTCTCCCTAGCCAATTTAAAATGTATATGTAAGTCAAGCCAAATTAATAAGAGAAAACAGTTCCACAATGAACCCTAATCCTATTAACAGAATTGTCAATCTAGGTTAGCCATTGAAAAATAATGTTGTGCCCCTGCTGAGCTATACGATTTAGGTACACCTGGTGTTTGTCTGCTGTATTAAGGACATTGTTCGTTTTTTTTAAAGATGAATATAGGAAAAAAACCATCGAGAGTTGTCTTTAAACGTGTCACAAAAAAAGCTTCATTAGAATTGAATTTAAAACTTGCCTCTTAAAAAATAATAAAGATGACTCAGTGAACCTCTCTCTGCCAGACTCCTTCAGATTAGGAGCTCTTGCGACTGCCCAGCAGGGTCCGGGACACCAAAGCCTCCTGCTTCCGAGCAGCTGTGTCTGGTGGCTGGCGGCGGGGAGGCCATCAGAGACCCCAGAAGCCACCATATCTTCCTTCCCTCCCACCCTGCCCCAGTTCTGTCTGCTCCTCCTACTCATGTTCTTGAAAGAGCAATGGCCTGAGTGTCCGCAGGGAATGTGGGGATGGGAAGAAAGTCACTAGACGCTAGTGAAACGGGACTTCCACACTTGTCCACACCAGTTTTCTCACTTAATCCTCACAACTGCCCTGCAAGGTGGGTGGATATCCCTTCCTCTTCACAGATGAGAACACTGGCTCAGAGAGGGAAAGCAACTTCCCAAGGCCACACGGCCAGTGAATGGCAGAGCAAGATTCGACTCCAAGCAGATCTGACCCCAGGGGCCATGTTTTCCTACTAGACTCTCTGGCAGCCCTGCTGGGTTCTTGTCCCCTAACAAGCAGAATGACATTGCTGCAAATATCTTTGCCTCTCAGGGCCTCAGTTTCCTCATCTGTAAATGAGAACCTTGGATAAGTGACCTCTAGGAGTGTCTTGAGTCTCTATGGAATGTCTTCATAAAGGAAAGAAGTGCGCACAGCTGGTATCTAGACATTCTGGTTCCACCTAGAGCCCAATGCATGCACACTCTCCATCAGCATTAGAAACTGACGCCTGTTATTTCAGAAGACAAATCCACACCATCTGTCCTACTCTGGGTGTGCTGAGGGCTCTTTAAGTAGCTAAAGAGTGGAGAACAGCAGCAGAGGGTAGCATGAGGAGCAGCCACACCGGGGCGTCCATGCCAGCCACACAGTAGAGTCACCTGGGAAGCTTTTCAGGGCAGCAGCCTTGCTCATAAGCAGAAGTGCCTGGCTGCTGAAAGTCCGTGACCCTCACAAATGCATCGACATCGCGTGTTAGGACAACTTGTCAAAGTGAAAGAAGCCCATTCATCTAGCCGTCTGGTATCCTGTGGACAAAAAAATAAACCAAAACCAGGATCAAATCTACCTAGTACCGGTCACCCTGGCATTTGCTCATACCCCAAGCTTGATTGACTGGACTCTAACAAGCGGTGAACACTCAGTTTTGAAGATAAAACCACCTGAGATAATGTATCATTGCATCTCGAATTTGGTAAAAGATGAAGCCCGGTTTGTCACGGTTTGGGGAGTTAGCAAGTCTGAAATCCAAGGTCGTGCCTACCCTTTGGGGAGAGGTCAGCAATCAGTCACAGGGAATGGCAAAGGCAGGATATGGGGCGATTTAAATAACGGGGCACTCAGCACTGGCAATGAAGATAATAAGTCTGGTTAAAAACAAGAGATTAAAATAGATTCTGGACAGCTGGCATAAAAATAATTAGCTCTTAACTGCATTAAACAATATCCCAAATTGATAAGATTTCTAGAAATGAGACCTCTGAAACGGAACCTCAGAGAACAAAGTGTAGCCTATAAGTCCCCTAATTAGGTGCTGGCTCCGTCCACTCCCTCATTCATTCATTCACGCCAGGGTTCTCAGCCCGGAGCCTCCCGCCCTCCCCGGAGCTGCTTCCGGCCGCGCTGACGCTGATTCATATTGGCTGGAGCTGCGCTTGTACTTGGGGGTTGTAATGAGGCATTACTGCCTTTCCTTGAAGTGTGAACTGTGTCCAAATATTCCTGGTCTCCCCAACCTAAGATTTGTAATGGGCAGCAGAAAGTCTGGACAAGACGTTCATTGTTTGAATTGTAGACGAGGTCCTGTCAGCAGGGCGGTTCATTAGGAAAGGAGGAAACAAGGCTGCCCAGTGTCCACTGTATAAATCCCATTGATGCTCCTTAATTGCCTGCTCTGTCCCGGATCCTTCTCTTAAGGGCAGACACTCTCCCACTGTCTGTTTCACCGTCCGTGCTTGCTTTACCCCAGGGATCCTTGCAGCAGCGATCTTGACACTGAGCCGCCCTTTTCCTCTAAAATATTAATAACCACTGCCACCATTTGTCCCGGGCTGAGAAGCTTACGAGGCTGTTTCACAACATGTCTCGTTCAATCTGCTCAGTAATCCTCTGAGCGGCCCTCCCACTGGGCCTCTGAAACATAAGGTGACTTGCCCAAGGTCATGCATTGCGTGAATGACAGATCTGGGCCTTGAACCCAGGTCTCCCAGCTCTAAATCCTACAGTCTTCCCACTGGCATAGGCTGCCTCTGCAGGGTGACAGTCTGGGAAGGCTGCAACATTTTACAAATGAGACACTTGAACACTTGGCCAGTTCTAGGTCTGGGGTAGTGCAGTCAGTTGGGACCCAGTGTGAATGAGGCCAGTGGCCCAGGTTTGGTTCCACAGGGTTTCACTTTTTGCTTTAGCCACCCAGTGGCCCTGTCTGGTTGTCCTACCCTTGGTTGTGAGGTGTGCATGGCACCAGTTGCAGCCCAAGGTGGTTGATTCTAGTACTAGAATCAACACCTGAAGCAACCGTGCTGCTGACAGAGGCTCAGTAGCATTGACCTTCTAGAACAACGATGAGTGTAGGACTTTCTGACCACAGCCCTCGGCCACACCCAATGCTGCCATTAGACCTGGACAGCTGAGGCCACCTGCCCTGGGCCCCACACTTGAGAGGGCTCTTGTTATCCCTCCTCCAGCCACAGTCTCCCATGGGGGGAGGAATCTGCAGGGCCAAGGAACATGTCTACCCAGAGCCCATACTCCTCTCTTGGACCATGCTGTGGCTGCTCAGGCCCCCAAATGCCCTGCCTAAATGCATCCGGAGCTGCCCAGGCCTTCCCTGCAGGCCTGTGCTCCTGAGAGGAGCTGAGCTGCTGGCTGGGCAGGGAGGCCTGAGGAATGGGGGATGGGCCGCACACACAAGGTCCTAAGGCCCTTACCAGTCACGGGTGGAGCCAGGGACTGGGAAACCAAAGGGCCAGGCCGTGAGTGTGGGACCTCTGTCGGTACTCACCCTCTGCCACCCACCAGTATTAGGGGCAGGCCTGACCAGAGGTGAGGGCAGCTCGGGCCAGCTAGGTAGATTTCTCCTAGAACTGAGTGCCAAGAGGGAATGACTAAACCCAGCTTATTAGGAAAACCGAGCCTGTGGAACGAAGGTAGGAGTCATTGCTAGGTCAGAGGTGAGGTACAAAGAGAGCAAGACCTCGGGACAGGGCTGGGGCCCACATGCAGGGCTTCCCAGAACCAATTCCTCCACCCACCTTTGAAGGTTATTATCTCTATGAATAGCTAATTCATTCAGGGTCCTGCCCAATAGATTCTAAATAATTCAGTTATCACCTAATTAATCTGCCACAGCTCTAACGAAAATAATCCAATTCCCAATACATGGATAAGGAACTAAAGCCCAGAGAAGTTGTGGAAGGCGCCCAGGGCACACACCCGGTAGGTGGGGGAGCTCAGCCTTGGCTGTCTCACTCAAACCAACGCCCTTAGCCGCTAGGCTGTGCTGCCCCAACAGGAGTGTAAGGCTAAGTCGGTAGCTACGAAAACAGAGCTCTTGACAACAAAGATAACTTACAAATTTAAGTATTAATAAGGCTGTGACAGTCCCTGAAAACAGACTCATTGAATCATTCAACAAACATTTATTCCTTGAGTCCACATCCCAGAAGCTCCGCTGGGCTCTGAGACATCAAGATGAGTAAGTTGCAGCCCCTGTTTTCAGAAATGCTGAGCAGTGGTTCTCGAGCTTCAGCAAGCACCGGAATCACCAGGAGGGCTGGTTGGAGCACAGATTGCTGGGCCCATCTCTGAGTTTCTGGATTGGTAGGTCTGAGTAGGGCCTGGGAATGTGCATTTCTAGCGAGGTCCCGGGAGATACTGTTGCCCAGAGAACCTACTTTGAGGACCCCTTTCATGGACATCAGACCAACCAAGATCCTGTCTGTGAGGCAAGTGGCATGAGGAAAAAATGAACCCCAGAGTCACCCTTGAAGGAGGAAATTATTCCAAAGCTTCTTCAAAGGTGACAGGGCCATAGAGGGTAGCCTTGCTGAAGTCACCCTGCAAATGGGCGGCAGGAGAGCACCATCCCGAGAGCCCTCGTGAGTGGGTCGGGTCTTTGTTAGCACCGGCCAGCTGGCTCACTGCCCTGTGGCCCCTCTAGCTGCCTGTCTCTCCAGGCCCACAGCGGTGACTCTGTCCAGGTTTGAGCCTGATGACATACTCAGGGATCTTACTACCAACCAAAGGGGAGGTTTCGGAATACACAGTTCAAATCATTTGCATGTGATTCCAGGGTGCCTAAGAGAGGGCAGGTGCCCTGCATTTGCAGGAATTGAGAATGGGCTGGCTGGAGTCGTGCAAATGCACGATTGGCTGGGAGCCCCCGGGGATTAACTAACTAATTAATCCCACAACAGTTTGACGAGGAACTAATTAATCCGTTAAGCACTTGAAGGGTCCAAGGCCCTGGCCAAATGCAGGGAGAGCCGCTGAGAGTGGCTGTACTCCCTGCAGTCTCCAGGGAGAGCCTAGGACAGGACGGTCCCTCCCAAAGGCACTGATCTCCTCTGCATCAGAAATCTGTCACTCTGTCTAGGGAACCGAATCAAAGAGGAGAGCTCTGGGGAAAGGCAGGCGGGCTCCAGCCTCTCCAAGGATGGGAGCCAAAAGCATTAGTGTTAGAAAGACCCCAGCCCTCCGATCCCTCCAACCCACTTTACAGACAGAAAACACAGTTTACACATTAACCTGGAACCTAGAGACAGCTGTTTCTTTCTGATCATTTCTACTGAGTACTCAGGCGAGGGGAATTCAGATCTTCCTTCATGTGTGTTGTCTTTGACCCTACCTGGGAAGTCAGCAGGTGTAGAAATCTTTCTTAAATCAAATCAAGGTGGTCTGATGAAAACTAAGATGATCATTTTATCCTTCTGTGATTTTTCTTGAGCTTTGGTAACAAATTCAAGGCTGGTCACAACAGATTCGGGTGGCCGTAACACAGATCATTTCCAACATCAGCCTTTCTGACCCTCTTTTTAGTCTTCTGTATCCCGGAAACCCAGTTCACCTTATGTGACAATTTGACCTCTGGACATTATCTGATAGCAGCCCTCTGGGAATGAGAGCTACTGTTATCCTTTCCTGGAGAACATTTTTCTTTAGAATCTTACTCCTTGTTATGAAACGGAGGGCTCTATGCCTAAGTGGTAAAGGAATCTGAGAGACCAGGCAGCATGCATTAAGAAATTCTGGGACAGCCATGCCTGGAATCACAAAATAAAACGTGTAAGCCAGCCTATGGTGACAGCATCAGCGACACAGAAGGCTGGGCTGTCAATGCGCCGAGTAGGGCCCATGCCGTCGATGACTCCCTTAATAGACATGCATCATGTGCCAGACTCCACTGCAGGCACTAAAGGTGGAGGGTTGAATTTGACATCGTTCTGTGCCTACAGGGGGCTCCCCGTCTACTAGAAGGGAGAAGAGAAGCAATGGCCAAGCAGAAGTGGCCACTAAAGTGTGATGAGTGACCGTTTAGTCACTACAACCCAAACACCACCCTCCAGAGTGGAGTCAGCCAGGCCACTGAGTCTTGGCATGGAGCTGAGAGACTCTGCAAAACTTGCAGAGCTGCCCTGAGGCGGAGCTGAGGTGTGATGCTCCAGCTTTCTCATGCATCAGCATCACAGGGAACATGTCTTAAAACCCAGATGGCTGGACCCACCCCTGGAGTTTCTAATTCAGTAGGTATGGGTTGGAGCCAGAGAATCTGTATTTCTAACAGGCTCCTAGATGATGCTAATACTGCTTGTCCAAGGGCCATGCATGGAGAACCACTGCGCTAGAAGGTTCTGATCCACCCAAAGGGCAAAGAAGGAGGGACCTCCTACCGGGGAGCTCTGGCCTTAGCGATGGCCATGAGGACCAGCCAAGCATGCCATGCATGTCATTCATTCTTGACGGACCTTTGTATTCCTGCTGCTTTTAAAATTCTATTTATTGATCTAGGTGGCTTGTTGGTTAATTTCAGAGTTACCGTCTATCTCTGTGCTTGTTTTTCACCTAGAGTGAAATGGACGAGACTCAAATCCAGCTGGGTGGAGATGATGTGGATGTGCCGGAAGATCTCAGGAAAATGGTTGATGAAGACCAAGAAGAGGAGGAAGACAAGGATTCTATTCTTGGGCAGTTACAGAATCTCCAGAATGTGGACTTGGATACCATAAAAGAAAAAGCCCAGGCCACCTTCACGGAAATCAAGCAGACAGCGGAGCAGAAGTGTTCTGTGATGTGAGGGGCGCAGAGGGCGAGGGAGGGAACCAGGCCATGGGCAGAAGAGACCACTCCCCATGGAGCGTTCGAGCATTGTATATTTTAATGCAGTGAACACAGCTAGGAAAACCACAGTGATAAAGCTCTCTGCAAACACACAGAAGACAATATGATTGTTCTAAATGTTTCTGGCAGAGCATTTAGCTAGCACCTTGCAGTTGTTCTTTCCTTTTAGTTATGACTATGAAATTTCAGCTGTAAGTAATGATGCCGAACTCACACCTGCTTAAAGATCTTGAGGACAGCTGAGAAGAAACAAAGCAAATGGCGTTTGCTCTCCAGTTTTCTTCCTTAGAGGGCAGGTCTCACCCTGCCTGACCATTACTGTGATGTTGGGTCCCTTCAGAGAAAGATGTGGAGAGTCAGGGTGCCCACCGGGGCCAAGGCTGCAGGCTCCAGGGCAAGCAAAGGTCACCCCACCTCTCATCCCTGGCGCCTTGACCTCGTCCATGCTTCTCATCAAGTTTGGCATTTGGACACTTCTCAGCCAAGTGGCAGCAGCAGGGATTTGGTAAAGGATGAGAAATGGAGGCAGAGAACGGACTTCACCGGCCCTTTGCGTTGGAGATCATGGGGCCACGTGAAGAGTGGAATTGGAGGAGGCAAAATTAGAGGCAGAGGGACAACGAGGGAGGCTACTGCTATTTCTGAGTTGAGCTTAACTCCCTTTGTTTGAACTTGGTGACAGCAGCAAGAACAAAGCAGGTAGACAAATAGCAGTAAGAAGTTACGTCAGTCTCTCTTGGTCTCAGACTACTTTCTAATAAACCACACCGTCATTCGGTGCCACAGGCTTCCAGGATAGATACTGATTTCTTTTTCCAAACATCTGCTGTTTCAAAGGGATTTATTCAAAAGACTTACAGCATTTACCTCTATTTAGCCAAAGCCAACCAAACCAAGACAAAATATCGGCTTTTTAATGAGTCTGTTCATAGAAGGAAGAATGCTTAAAGACAGATTTTGTCAAGAAGGACTGCCCTACCAGAGGAAAAAGGAATTGAGACCAAAAAGTTAGGGGCTAACGTGTTTTACACCCAGAGCTCCCAGATGTGTTGTATAAGAAGTTTCATGTTACGAAAATGTGCAAATAAATTATTAGAGGTCCAGAATCTATGGTTCTTGGCAAAGTTTAGCTCTTCTTGAGAGTTCCTGGGAGAATATTGGTGCCATGTTTGAAGTTAATTAGCCTCATATTCCACAAACCCAGATACTATGGGCACATTTTAAAACCATGCTTGTCTTTTATCAGAACTAGCATATAAATTGTGATTTGTTTTATAGCAGAAACTTAAAATAGTCTTAGTTTTTAAAACTATGAAATAGTTTTGAAATTTTAATAGTTTTAAAAACTACAAAATAGATAAGATTTATCTTCGGTTCAATGCCTGTCTCTGCCCTATAGTTGACAGGGTGGTGGGATGGGTGAGAACAGCTTCGTGGGGCCTGATGTTTACACTTTGTTGTGACATAAAATACTGTGGCTACCAAATTGTCCCACAGACTAGCTGCAGGATGACAGAAGATTTGCTTTTAGTGTAAAAGATATAGCCAGTGCTGCTAAGGAAGTCACTAAATCAGCACTTCATCTCGAGAATCAAAATTACCCTGGTACCATTTGATCACTATCCCAATGATGCTGCATGGCTGCTAGAAGACTCTAGCATGATTCCTCTGATATCACAACACACAACACCATAACAATTCACACCACAGCACAACACACAACCCCATCACATAGCCCACGATGTGATACCACAGCACACACAGTACACCGTACCATGTTACACCACATACAGCATACCACACCACGTTACACCATGACATGCCACCCCACACCAAGCTACCCTTCACCACGCCAGATTACACCACCCTAATCATGTGTGGATGGGGTTGGGACAGAGAAAGGGTATATTAGGGCATGCAGAAGGCCACTTTCCTTTCGGAAAGGGCAAACAGGTATCTATGCCATGCAATGTTGATGGGCACAAAAAGTTCTTTCCGTCATTAAGACATAGAATCCAACAATTGCAAAGGACTAGGAGGGAAGCTCTTCTGATCTCCCGTACAATAAAGGAACCCCTTCCAGGATGTCTCAATTGAGTCTTATCTGCAAGCTTCCAGGGGTGCCAAATTCACCATCTGCTGCTCCAAGGAAATCTAGCCACCAGTCCTTCCATTTGTAGAAACCTGTAGCTGCTAGAAAATCCTTGCTTGTCTTCAGCTGAAAATGCATCTTTGGTCCCCTTGTTGTTGTTCTGCTGTGTGGAAATATACAGACTGCACCTACATTCTCAGTCAGGCCTTCAATGATGCCCCCAGGCAGTTTTCTCTTTTCCAGGTAAGACATCCTTCTTTTAATCAGTTCTCATCGTACAGTAGGGACACTGTTAACCCACTGGGTAACCATGCTCTGACTGTCACTGTCTAGGAGTGAGGCCAGCCATGCAGACAACTGCAGTGCTCTTGCTGTCCACACCCTGCCCCCGGACTTGATGCTTAAGCCATTCCTGAGCCAACTCATAGTTAGGAATTAGGATTTTAGCCCCATCCTGCTATTGTATGACCTTGGGCAAGTCATTTATCCTCTCTGAGGTTCACTTTCTCAACAGGAAAAGTGAAGGGGCTGAATTACTTTACATGTTGTGATTCAATCTATGGTTTCAGGGTGGTTAATATCAAACAGATATTTACCTTGCGAAAGAGAGCTCGTTAGCCCATTGTCACTGTCACAGAACTAGGTTTCAGTCCCTTTGCTAACTCTAGCTGAGCAAAGGGACAACAGGCCTTGGGGAAGGTTGGGGGCAGAGAGAGATTTGGAAGGTACTAGAAGGGCAAGGGATTAGGAACACAAAGGGTTGCTCATGGAGAGAAAAACCCAGAGATCCAGGGAGCCTTTCTATCCAGGCAGAAGGAACCATAATGACTCTGGGGACAAGTGCTGAAGAATAAGTTCCAAGAAGACAAATTAAATGAACCTTGCAATTTTGCCTGGAGTTAATCTAGTCCCAATTAGTTACGGACTCCTACAGCGTAGTGAAGCTGGAGCTCTACTTTTGAAAGACTATCAATATAGGGAGCTCAGTTATCCAGAGACCAACTAATCCAGCTTGTGAGTTTATATAGTCACTTCAGTTTTGCTCCTGGCATTACACATTTAGCCAAATCACTGCTTACAAACAGAGCCATCAGAGACAGGGAGAGAAGTGAAATTTAAAATGAACACGCTGGGGCTCCCAGCTTCTGATAACGGGGAATTAGCTCCTACTGGATCAACCCTCCTGCAGATCACACTTCTAAATTCAGAACAAAATACAAAGAAACCACTGCCAGAAGGCACCAGAAGTAGCCCAAAGCAGGTCTGCACTGGAGAGAAATCAAATCTACACTTGGAAGAAGGGAAAAGCACTGGTGAGTTTTCCTCTGTTTATAGGTTTCGTCTGGGAGCAGACCCCAGTAAAGCCAAGTAAGATGATTAAAATTCAGATAGAAAACCTGCAGCCTTTATGGCTTTAAAGACCAGCAGCATTTGTGGTCATCACTGCAGCTGTAAAATGAAAGAGCAAGTCCTAGAAAGGAGAGAGCCATAGGAGGGGAGTTCTAAATTCTGTGTGTAAAGTCTGTTCAAGACCCTGGCTAATCACATATCCCTGAACTATGCATGTGCTAGGCAGACTCTGAGCGGCACAGTTAAGGCTACACAAACTGAGCTAAGAATCACGTTGCTGACTTTTACAGAAAGCACAGTTTTGAGTTTCAGTCAAGCCAAGTTTGCTGACTGCTAAACAAACAGACACACAAGTGAAAATCATCTTCAGAAAAACGTAACAGAACTCAGCAAAGTAAGTAGAAGGGAAGAAATAATACAGCGCACACACCAATGAATAGAACAACAAGAATACAATAGAAAAAAATTAAGAAGTCCAAAAGTTGGTTCTTTAAAAAGATCGATAAACTTGATAGTCACCTGGCTAAACTGCTCAAGAAAACAAGAAGAACACACGAATGTCCAGTGTCAAAAACGAAAGAGGAGCTACACTACAGATCCCACAGACATTAAAGGACAATAAGAGAATATTATAGAAAACTTCGTGCCAATAAATTTGACAATTTAGGTGAACTTGACAAATTCCTTGCAAAAAAAAAATACACCTCACAAATACTTATACAAGGTAAACAGAATAACCTCATGTCTTTAAAAAAAAATAGAAACAATTCTTAAAAGCCTTCCCACAAAGAAAACTCCAAGCTTAGATGGCCTTACTAGTGAATTTTATCAAATATTTAAGGAAGAAATAGCACCATTTGTACACAAACTCTTTCAAAAACTAGAGGAAGAAATTGTTCCTAAGTCATTTTAGAAGGCAAGTATAACCCTGACACCAAAACCTGACAAAAACTATAAAAAAAGAAAATTGCAGGTCAATATCCCTGTTGGATACAGATAAAATATCTTAACAATTAACAGCATATAAAATTTAGCAATACAGAAAAAAGATAAATAACATGAACAAGTGAGGTTTATTGCATAAATTCAAGGTTAGTTTAACATTCAAAACCCATATATATATATGAGTTTATAATTCCCCATATTAACAGTAAAAGAGAAACCCCATACATATGCTCATTTATTTCGACAGAGAAGGCATTTGTCAAAATCCAACATCATATACTTAAGCATAAAGCTAAAATTGTAAAGCTTCTAGAAAGAACACAGGAGAAAATTCTTATAATCTTGGAATAAGCAAAGCTTTCTTAAAGCACAGAAAATTTAAAAATTGATAAATTAGGCTTTATCAAAATTTAAAACTCCTGTTAAAAGACACCCTTAAGAAAATAGCCAAGCCACATGCAAATTACAGACTGGGAGAAAATATTTGCAAAATGTATATCTGACAAAGGACTGGGATCCCAGGTACATATGTTTTAAAAACTCTTACAACTTAGTAATAAAATTTTACAAAACAAGTTTTAAAAAGAAGAGCAAAAAATTTGCACAAACATTTAACAAAGGAAGATATGCAAATAGCCAAGCGTATGAAAAAGTGCTCAATGTAATCGTCAGAGGAATGAAAATTGAAACCAACCACAGACCCACTAGAACGGTTAAAATTTAGAAGCCTGACAACACCAAGTGTTGGTGAGGATACAGAACAATTGGAATTCTTGTATATTGTTGGAAAAAGTTTTGGCAGTTTCATATAAAACTTACATACTAAGCTAGAATTCTTTAAAATATTGAACTCTAGTTAATGATATCCATTTGGAGGTGAAATGCACTGAAGTCTGCAACTTATTTTAAAAAACACAAAAAAATACAATAGGTCAATGAAAGATGGATCGATGGATAAGTAGATGTGATCAAATAATATAGAAAAATACTCATTTTAGAATCTAGGTGGTGAGTCCATGGTGTTTATAATCCTTTCAACTCTACTCCATGTTTTACATTTTTCTTAATGTTTTATATTTTTTAATTAAATGATGAGAGTAAAATGAACTTTACTTGTCGGCAGCTCTAGTGAAAAAGGTACGATCAGAGGAGAGGCTGAAACCAAAGAATGGAATGAAGTATGAGATTCTCTATGCGTTTTAAGCTTTCATTTTCTCCTCTGCCCAATAGTTCAGATAATGGGTAGATATTTGTTTCATATTTTAATGTTCACGTATAGAACTTTCATTTAGAAGTTTGAAGCATTGGACTATATATAAATATTCCCACAAAAAATGCAAATTTCTATAAGAATTTCATACTTCTTAATGCAATTAAAAATATAAAAGTTAAAATGAGATAAGTATACTATCTAACCAAAGGAATTCTGGTGGGAGAATTTATATCTTGTTATCCTCATAGGCTTTTAAAAGATAAGTGCTCCCAAGTGTTCAAGTCAAGGAGAGTATTTTGCGTGGACTCTCAGATCCAGTGCATGCTGAACCCAGTGCTCCACTGGCATGGACATGGGGCTACTGGAGGCTCCTGTGTCCCTCCTCTTCACATTCACGGCCAATCCATGCTTTGATCAGAGTCACTATCACCAGGTGTTACATCCAAATGTCCCCTGAAGATGTTAGAGATATAAAATGTATTCCCATACAATCACAACATAAATCTCCAGAAAACCTCAACAAGAAATTCCTTCCCCAAGGCCATAATGTAACAAAAAACAAAAAGAGAGAGAGAGAAAGAAAGAGGCCAGGCGCGGTGGCTCATGCCTATAATCCTAGCACTCTGGGAGGCTGAGGTGAGAGGATCGCTTGAGCTCAGGAGTTCAAGACCAGCCTCAACAAAAGCAAGATCTCATCTCTACTAAAAATAGAAAAATTAGCCAGGCGTCATGGAGTGCACCTGTAGGCTCAGCTACTCGGGTGTGAGGCAGGAGGATCGCTTGAGCCCAGGAGTTTGAAGTTGCTGTGAGCTAGGCTGATGCCATGGCACTCGACTCAGGGCAATAGAGTAAGACTTCATCTTAAAAAAAGAAGACAGAAAGAAAAGAAAAGAATGTAAACAGACTTTGAAGACTCACTGCAGTGGAACTCAGATTCTCCCTAGGTTTTGGGTTTTTCTAATTTTTGCCTTTTAAGAAATCTTGTTACTATTTTTTAATTGTGGCAAAATATACACAACATAAAATCTACCATTTTGACCACTTGTTTAAGTGTACAGTTCAGTGGCATTAAGTCTAGTCACATTGTTGTGCAACCATCACCCTCATCCATCTCTAGAACTTTTTTGTCTTCCCAAACTGAAACTCCGTACCCATTAAACTCTCCACGACTCCTTCGCCCCCAACCCCTGGCGAACACCATCGTACTTCCTGTCTCTATGAATTTGACTACTCTGTAAGTACCTCATATGACTGGAATCATCTAGTATTTGTCCTTTTGTAACTGGCTTATTTCACTTACCATACATCTTCAAAGTTTATCTATGTTGTAGCATGTGTCATAATTTCCTTCCTTCTTAAGGCCGAATAATACTCTACTGTATGTACATGACATGTTTTGCTTACCGATTTGTCCACTGATAGACACTTGGTTTGCTTTTGGCCATTGAGAATAATGCTGCTGTGAACATGGATGTACAAATATCTGCTCAAGTCCCTGCTGTCAATTATTTTGGGTCCATACCCAGAAAGTACAGAAAGTAAAATTACTGAACCATTCTTAGGTTTTTTTCTACATTAGGAAGAGCAGTTTTGAGAGCCACAAAACTTATGCTTGGAGAATGTAATAATAAAATTTGAAATCATACAAATTAAATTCAGATTTAGAAATCTTGTATTTTTGTGTCTTTTAAAAAAGTTTTTATTATGGAAAAATTTCAAACCTAACCAAAAGTAGAAAGACCAGTATAACAAATTGACGTGTACCAAAGTTTGGTTTCTTTACCCAACTCCAAAATACTGCTATTCTTGGAAAACTATTTTATTTTCACAGCTTCATCTGTAAACTAAAGACATCATTCTTAGACGATGTCTGATTTCTGGAGCTATAGAAAGATAGCATATATGTACAAAATGACGTTTGCTTATTTTCTTAACTCATTTCAGAAACCCTTAAAAATCTTCAAGTTGTATTTCTTTAAGGTCATTCATTGAACTTAACAATGCACAAAGTAGGCATGGTAAGCTCCTGCCATTTGAATGAAGACAGTTCTGGGGAGCATCTTGAAACCCTATTGAAAGTATCTCGTGGCTAAAAGAGACTAATTCCATTCGTCAGGACTTAGAGGGTCAGCATTTTTAGGGGCTTAAGGAGTCAGAAGAGAAAGCACAATAAAAATCAACAAACAAATGTTCATAAAATCACAGTAAACGGTAAAAGTATACTGAAGCTAATTGTCCACAGTGAGTTGCAGGAGCCACTTTGGAAAAAGAGTGACATTCCCTAAGATGGTGTGGGCTCTGCGCAAGATGGCAACGGGCTGCATGGGAACCCCTGCCTCCTTGTGTAATGAACGCGCACTTCAAAGGCAGTGGAGGAAGCCCCAGCCAACACTGATGCTAACAAGACTGGAGTGCACTGAAATCCCTTTTGAAAGTGATCAAATGATTTCTGCGGACTACTTGGGAAGGGAAGCAAAGCAGTTTGACATTTCTGACATTTTCCAAACACATGGGAAATAATTAATATTTTAGAAAAACTCCAGATGTCTGAGTATAAGAATATGAAAAAATGTATCCTCGTGCCAATTAATAGCTGTGTGAAATTAGACAAGTTACTTAGCTGTTTCCTCATGTGAAAAATAGAGTTCCTTGTAGTTATTCATTAAATCAACCACCACTCTGGGTAACATATGTCCTCAGTGCTGGGGATCCAACAGATAAGGTCCCTGTTCTCATGTAGCTTAGATTCTCATGAGGGAGACAGGCAGTAAACAAACAAATGACTAATAAAGAAGATTTAGAGAGTAGTAGGTGCTATGGAAAAAACAAAATGACAAGAAAGATCATGTGAATATGTGAGGCAGGACATTTCAGGCAGAGAGAATGGTAAGTGCAAAGGTCCTGAGGCAGGAAGGAGCTTGGAGGATTTCAAGAGGAGAAAAGGGCCAGTGTGGCTGCATGCAGCTCAGTGAGCAAGTTGGGGAGGATGGGAGAATGGTCAGAGGCGTTAAATGAGGAGGTTTAGGAAGTGGGGAAGGGGTAAGTCTTCTAGAGCAGTGCAAGGGGGTTAGATTTTATCCTGAATATAAGAGTAAGCTTTTGGTTGAATTTTTATGCAGGGAGTGGCACAATCTGTTTTGCATGTTTAGACAATTGGCTGCTGAGTGAAAAGTGGAGAGAAGGGAACTAAGAGCAGCAGGAAGGAGACGAGTTAGAAGGTTACTTCAGGACTACTCCAAGCAGGACAAGAAGGTGGCCAGCTCCGTGGAGGAGAGTGGAGCTGAAAGAACTCATGGATAGAGTGGATATGGGGGGTGCAGGAAAGAAAGGATTATAATAATATTAACCTGATGGGGTGCTGTGAACATGAAATGAGACAACACATGTAAAGTTAACACATGGTACTTGGTTCAAGTAATATTATTGAGATGACCATGACATTGGCGATGACTAAGACAAGGAATAGGAGAAGGAAGAGGAGGTTGTGGCTCACCCTTCCCTGGGACTAAAGGCAAAGCAGCCATGAACCATCTGACTTGCCTTTAGGGTGGCAAAAGTTTGACAAAGTCTAGAAAATAGGCAAGCTCTGTACTAAATTTGAGAATGAAGAATATTGGCATGTTAAATTTTGTAAAATGCTTTCTCTGCATCTTGTGAGATGATCGTATGATTTTTGTCTTTCATTCTGTTAATGTGGCATATCATGTTTATTGATTTGTATATGTTGAACCATCCTTGCACCCCAGGGATAAATCCCCCTTGATCATGGTGAATGATCCTTTTAATGTGCCGTTGAATTTGGTTTGTGAGGATTTTTTATTTATGTTCACAGGGATATTAACCTATAATTTTCTTTTATTTTAGTGTCCTTATCTGGCTTTGATGTGAGGGTAATGCTGGCCTCATAAAATGAATTTGAAAGTGTTCCCTTATCTTCAATTTTTTAAAAATATTTGAGAAGGATTGGTATTAATTCTTTAAATCCTTGGTAGAATTCACTGGTGAAGCTGTGTCTGGTTCTGGGCTTTTTTGTTGTTTTTCTTGGGAAGTTTTTGATTACTGATTCCATCTCCTACTCATTATTAGTCTGTTCAGATTTTCTATTTCTTCATGATTCAGTCGACATCAACCAAAGATTATACGTTTCTAGGAATTTATCCATTTCTTCTAGGTTATCCAATTTGTTGGCATATAATGATTCATAGTAGATCCTTTGTGTTTCTGTGGTATAAGTTGTAATGTCTCCTCTTTCATTTGTAATTTAATTTATTTGAGTCCCCTCTCTTTTTCTCATGGTTAGTCTAGCTCAAAACTTGTCAATTTTATCTTTACAAAAAACCAACTCTTAGTTTCATTGTTCTTTTCTATTGTATTTCTACTATTTTATTTATTTCTGCTCTAATCTTTATTATAAAAATTCTCAACAAATTAGAAGGAACACACCTCAACATAATAAACACCATATATGACAAGCCCACAGTTAACATATTCAGTGTTTAAAAGGTGAAAGTTTTTCCCTATGATCTGGAACAAGACAAGAACAAGGGGGCCTACCTCTACCGTATGGATTCAATACAGTACTGGAAGTCCTAGACAGAGCAGTTAGGCAAGAAAAAGAAATAAAAGGCATCCAAACTAGAAAGGAATAACTTAAATTGTCTCTGTTTGCAGATGATATAATCGTATATATAAAAAACCCTAAAGACTCCACCAAAAAAATGGTTAGAACTAATAAACAAATTCAGTAAAGTGTCAGGATACAAAATTAACATATAAAAATCTGTTATATTTCTATACACTACCAATGAGCTATTTGTAGAAAAAATTAAGAAAAGAATCTCACTTATAATGGCATCAAAAAAATAAAATACTCAGGAATAAATTTAACTAAGGAGGTGAGAGATCTGTAAATTATAAGAAAATTATGAGACATTATACACTGAAAATTATAAGACATTAATGAAAGAAATTAAAGAAAATACAAATAAATGGAAAGTTTTCCTGTATTCATGGATTGGAAGAATCGATATTATTTGAATGTTCATACTACTCAAAGTGGTCTAGAGAGTCAATGCAAATGCCCTATCAAAATTCCAGTGGCATTTTTCACAGACATAGAGAACACAATCCTAAAATTTGTATGGAACCCAAAAGGCCCTAAATAGCCAAAGCAATCTTGAAAAAAAAAACAAACCTGGAGTCAATGCACTCCCTGATTTAAAACTATATTACAAAGCTATAGTAATCAAAACAGTATGATAATGGCATCAAAACAGACACATAGACCAATGGAACAAAATAGAGAGCCCAGAAATAAGCACCCACATATATGGTCAGCTAATCTTTGACAAGGGTACCATGAATGTACAATGGGGAAAGAATAGTCTCTTCAATAAATGCTGTTGGGAAAACTGGGTATCCACATCCAAAAGATTGAAATTGGGCCCTTATCTGACACCATATACAAAAATTAATTTGAAATTTATTAAAGACTTAAATGTAAGACCTAAAACCTTAAAACTCCTAGAAGAAAACATAGGGAAAATCTCCTTAACATTGGCCTTGGCAATAATTTTTTTGGATATGACACCAAAGCACAGACAACAAAAGCAAAAATAAACAAGTGAGACTAAATCAAATTAAAAAGCTTTTGCACAGCAAAGAGAACCATCAACAAAATAAAAAGGCAACCTAGGAAGTAGGAAAGAATATTTGCACACATATATCATATAAAAGGTTAATATCCAAAATACATTAGGAACACATACAACTTGATAGCTTGATAGTTTAAAAAACAGATAACCCAATTAAAAGATAGGCAAAAGACCTGAATAGACATGTTTCCAAAGAAGACATACAAATGGCCAACAGGTAAATAAAAAGGTGCCCAACATCACTAATCACCAAGGAAATGCAAATCAAAAACACAACAAGACATTGCCTCACAGGATGGTTATTATCAAAAAGACAAGAGATGTCAAGTGTTGGTGAGGGTGTGAAGGAAAGGGAACCCTTGGACACAACCGATGGGAATGTAAATTGGTGCAGCCATTTTGGAAAACCACATAAAATGTCCTCCAAAAATTTAAAAGTAGAAAGAACTATCATACAATTTAGTAATCCTGGCTATATCCAAAAGAAAGGAAACCAGGATCCAGAAGAGATGTCTGCTCCCCCATGTTCATTATAGCACTATTCACAATAGCCAAGGTTTGGCAACCTAGGTGTCCATCAACGGATGGATAGATAAAGAAAATGTTAGATGAATATACATACAAAATGAAATGTTATTTCACCATAAAAAAGAAGGAAATCCTGCTGTCTGTGAAATTAGGGATGAACCTGGAGGACATCATGCTACATGGAATAAAATAGACAAATACTGTGTGATCTCATTCATTTGTGGAATCTAAGTAAAGGTTGAACATTGAAGCAGAGAGTAGAATAATGATTGCCAAGGGCTGAGGGGTAGGGAAAATGGGGAGATTTTGGTCAAAGCATATAAACTTCTAGTGATAAGGTGAATAAGTCTTAGGGATATAATATGACTATACACCATGCTATAGTTATTAATACTGTGTTGTTTACTTAAAATTTGCTAAAAGTGCAGATCTTAAGTGTTTCCCACACAGCTCACACACAAAATGATAACTATGTGATGATGGATATGTTAATTAATTTGATTGTGGTAATCATTTCACAGTGTAGACATATATCAAATCATCCCATTGCATGTCTTGAATATATAGTTTTTATTTGTCAATTATAACTCAGTAAAGCTAGAAAAAATTATAAAAAATAAATTTAAGAAAACAATGTTGGGATAACTTAACTGAGACTTTACAATTTATTATTTTCTTTCATCAAGATTTAGTAAACTACGATGTGCAAAGAATGCTGGTGGAGAGACCTGGTCATATCTATTAGCTCAAAAAAGTTCATCTAATCTCCTTGACATTCACCAGAAATCATCTATACCTTTTCTTTGGCACACCTCACAGGAAAACAGGACTTTCTAGAGATTTGTGGAGACACATGATGAAACAGATTAGCCTTTTCAAATACACAGGGGCCCATCGTGAAGGTCAGGAAGATGGCAAATAAGAAAAGGGAACTGTGCTAGTGTGCTAGGGCTGCCATAACAAAGCACCATAGACTGGGTAGCGTGGACAACAGAAATTGATCATCTCACAGTTCTGGAGGCTGGAATTTCAAGATGAAAGTGTCAGCAGAGTTGGTCCCTTCTGAGGGCTGTGCAGGAGAAACTGTTCCACACTCTCCCTAGCTTCTGGTTGTTTGCTAGCAATCTTTGGTATTCCTTGGCTTGTAGAAGCATCACCTTGGTCTCTGCCTTCATCTTCACATGGCATCCTCCCTGTGTGTGTGTCTGTGTCCAAATTTTCCCTTT
The DNA here is from genome assembly GCA_963574885.1 of Lepilemur ruficaudatus. Lineage (NCBI taxonomy): Eukaryota > Metazoa > Chordata > Mammalia > Primates > Lepilemuridae > Lepilemur > Lepilemur ruficaudatus. The sequence continues at coordinate 48,747 of CAUYRT010060184.1, forward strand.
TTTATAAGGACACCAGTCATTTTGGATTAATGCTACCCTACTCCAGTATGACTTCACTGTAACTTTAATTAAATCTGCTACAACTCTATTTCCAAACAAGGTCACATTCTGAGGTACTGGAGGCTAGAACTTCAACATATGAATTGGGGGGAGGGGACAATATCCAGCCCAAAACAGGAACTAAGAGTCCCAAGAAATTATTGTGCACTGGGCACTGCACTAGGGGCTTCCCTAGACCTTGCAAAGTGGTGGCATTTGGGGAAAGCTCGTTCTATAACAGACTTGCAGAGTATTTCTCTACACACACACGTGCACATACACATGCATGCATGCACACACATGCACACATGCAACGCACACTTTATTTCCTCTAATAGTACCTTGGCTTAGGTTACTAGAACACATATTTCTTACTGGTGGAGCACAGCATGGTAAGTAAAGATGTGAAGAAGAAATCGAGCTGACTAAGGAATATGGAAAAAAGACAGTGGTGAAGTTTGCTGAGTAGCTGTGGTGGGAAGGGGATAATTCATATGTGAATGATTCAGCATCCATGCTCACCCAACGTACTTCCAAAGCAAACATACGGCATTTAGAGATGATCTGCTGTTTGCAGTTCTCTGTGCACCTCTTCTTACCAGCTTGGGGTAAACAAGAATTGATTATGTTATGACCCTCTGTTAGTCATTTTGCTAACCATAAAGTAAGTGTTCTACACATTCTATCCCCTACTTCTACAAGACAGAAGTAGGAGACAGAACAAAGACACAAACAACCCGAATGGAAAACGGGCAACAGACTTGAATAGACATTTCTCCCAAGACGATACATAAATGGCAGATAAGCACACGAAAAGATGCTCAACTAATTATTAGGGAAATGCAAATTAAAACCATGAAGAGATGCCACTTTACACCTATTAGAATGGCTATTATTTTTTTAAAAAAACAAACGGAACATAACAAGCATTGGCCAGGATGTGGCTGATATGAAACCCCTGTGCATTGCTGGTGAGAATGTAAAATGGTGTGCTTCTGTGGAATATGGTATATCAGTTCCTCAAAAATTAAACATAGAATTACCATGTGATCCAGTAATTCCAATTCTGGGTATATATATACCCAAAAGAATCAAAAACAGGGACTTGAATGATATTTGTGCACTACAGGTCTATAGCGGCATTATTCACAATAGCCAGGTGGAAGCAGCCCAAGTGTCTATTGATGGATGAATGGATAAGCAAGGTGTGGTGTATACAGACAGTGTAACATTATGCAGTCTTAAAAAGGAAGGAAATTGTGGCAGGGCGTGGTGGCTCATGCCTGTAATCCTAGCACTCTGGGAGGCCGAGGTGGGTGGATCGCTCAAGGTCAGGAGTTCAAAACCAGCCTGAGCAAGAGCGAGACCCCGTCTCTACTAATAATAGAAAGAAATTAATTGGCCAACTAAATATATATAGAA
>CAUYRT010060185.1:0-25865 GCA_963574885.1 Lepilemur ruficaudatus
GGTAGATGCCCAGTAATGGGATTGCTGGATCAAATGGTAGTTCTACTTGTATCTCTTTAAGGTATCTCCATATTACTTTCCACAGAGGTTGTACTAGTTTGCAGTCCCACCAGCAGTGTATGAGTGTTTCTATCTCTCCCCATTCACACCAACATTTGTTGTTTTGGGACTTTTTGATAAAAGCCATTCTTACTGGAGTTAAGTGATATCTCATTGTGGTTTTGATTTGCATCTCCCTGGTGATTAGAGATGTTGAGCATTTTTTCATGTATTTTTTGGCCATTCTTCTGTCTTCTTTTGAAAAGTTTCTGTTCATATCTTTTGCCCACTTTTTAATGGGGTTGTTTGATTTTTTCATGTTGATTTTCCTGAGTTCTATATAGATTCTATTAATAGTTATGAGCCCTTTGTCAAATGTGTAGCATGGGAATATTTTCTCACATTCTGTAGGTTGTCTATTTGCACTCATGATAGTTTTCTTTGCTGTGCAGAAGCTTTTTAATTTGATTAGATCCCATTTGTTTATTTTTGTTGTTGCTGTGATTGCCTTTGGGGTCTTCTGCATAAATTCTTTGCCTAGGCCAAATGTATATCAGTTTTTCCAACATATTCTTCTAGAATTCTTGTAGTTCCATGCCTTAGGTTTAAGTCCATTATCCACTGTGAGTTGATTTTTGTGAGAGGTGAGAGGTGAGAGGTGTAGATCCTGTTCCAGTCTTCTACATGTGGCTATCCAATTTTCCCACCACCATTTATTGAATAAGGGTTCTTTTCCACAGTGTATGTTTTTGTATGCTTTTTCAAAGATTAGATGGCTGTAGAAGGATGGGTTTATATCTCGTTTCTCAGTTCTGTTCCACTGGTCTATTTCTCTGTTCTTGTGCCAATATGATGCTGTTTTGATTACTATAGCCTTGAAGCATAGCTTGAAGTCTGGTAAATTGATGCTTAAGGTTGCTTGGGGTATACAGGGGTCTTCTCTGGTTCCATACAAAGCATAGAATTATTTTTTCTAGATCTGCGAAAAATGATGTTGGTATTTTAATAGGGATTGCACTGAATCTGTAGATCACTTTGGGTAGTATAGACATTTTAACAATGTAGATTCTGCTGATCCATGTGCATGGTAAGGTTTCTTAAAGGGTTCTCTGTTGCGTACTTTCTTGAAAGCATATTTTGGGATGAAAATAACATGGCTAGGATTTGCTTCAAAATAATCGATTGACAAGGGGTATTGGATATATGTACAGATAAAACAATATTGGTCATGTGTTGATCATTGCTGAGGCTGCATGATGAATACATGGAGGTTCATTTTAGAACTATAACTATTTCTGTATATGCCTAAAATTGTCCATTATCAAAGGTTGAAAAATAAAATTATTACTTATAAAAGACAAGCCTGACGGGTAATAAAGTAACAAAGTTCATGGCAAGTGATGCATCTGGTAGATTTTACTTTCCTCTCTGTTGTCTTTCTTCTATTTTAGTATATGTGAACATAATAGAACTTATTTTTGGTTACAATTGTGTATGAGATTAAAGAAATATTGATAAATATTCAAAGTACCTTTCTGATCTGAGTTAAAGAGAGGAAATTGCAGATTTTATGTGAAAAATGCCAATTTTCCCAGGTGCTGCTCAGTCTAGGACTATAAAATTTACTGTAATTTTCATTCACAATTTTGATTACCAGGGAGGAAACCACATTTATAAAATAACTAATGGAAGCAATGAGACTTGTAGTGGACAAAAGCAGAGGAATGTGTTTTATGATTTTTTTCCTGCTGAACACTGAATAATCCTTGAGATGTTTTATTTGTTTATTTCCTAAGCAATCTGGCCCTGCCCTCTCTAGTCCTGCTGTAAAATTACATGTATTCGGGCTGAGTGTTAATGCCTGACTGCTGTAAAATGAAAAGTTAACCAACATGAAATAACATTATAGCGTTTTTTATCTAAAAGTGTTTTTTGGGGTTTGGGGGGGCTTTTTTAGAGATGAAGTCTCACTATGTTGCCTAGGCTGGAATGCAGTGGCTATTCACAGATGTGATCATAGCTCACTGTAGCCTCGAACTCCTGGACTCAAGCGATCTGCCCACCTCAGCCTCCCTCCCAAGTATCTGGGACTACAGGTGCATACCACCAGGCCCAGCTTAAACATTTTTTGTCATTATAAAATATAACAGATATAGAAAACTGAGTAAAACAAAGGTATAGCTTAAGCAATTGTTATGAGGCAAACATCCTTGGAAACGAACACCAAGGTTAAAAAATTAGAATTTTGCCAGCCACCCCAGAGAGCCATCCTAATCACAACTCTCTCCGTCTCCTCAAAAGTAATCTCTATCCTGACCTTTATGGTAATCCATTCTTTAATAAGTTTATCACACAAATGTTCATTTATAAACATTAGTTTAGTTATGCCTCACCTAGTAATTCTTAAGTCTTTTTTAATCTAGAGTTCCCCCTCCATCCTTTTTACAATTTATTTGTCGAAGAAACTGTGTCTTTTGTCCTCTAGAGTTTTCCATGGTCTTGATTTTGCTCTGTCTTACATTTCCTGTAAATTGGTAGTTGGTTCTACAGCCTTGATCAGATTTTAGTTGATTTTTTTTTCTTTTGCTTTCCTAGGTGGTGGTGTGTTTCTCTATCTGGAGGTACAAAATATTTGGTTGCCTCTCTTTTCTATGATAATTGCTTGTAGTGATCAATGCCATCAGGTTTGTGGTTGAGGATGTCTCTCCAGATGTTTTAGTTGTCAGAAGCATATTCTCTAAAATGGGAAAGACCTCAGGGAAGCAATATTCCCTGAGTTCTTGCATGTTGATAAATTGGGCTGTGGCTTTTTATTTGAAAGTCAGGCTGGATATAATCTTTGGTTCACATTTCCTTTCTTTGGCTGTATTAAATACAGTACTTCTTTTTCTGCTAGTGTGAAGTTTTGCTGTCAAAGTCTAATGATAATCTGATTTCCTCTCCTTTATGAGTGATTTTTATTCTTTTACCTGAAAGAGGTCCCCCTTCCCTTTAAAGTCCAGTACTTTTTCTAAAATATATCTCTCTGTTGATCTGGGTCAATTTCCCCAGGTATGGGGTTGTGCTCTTTTAATATGCAGTTTTAAATCCTATTTCAGGGAAGTTTTCTTGCATTATACTCTAGAAGTTGTTTTGTTTCCTTCCTATGGTTTCCTTCTTTGGAAATTGAGAGGCTGCAAGATTTTGAACAGCTACTGGGAGCATCATCACAGGGATGAATGAAGAATTGCCAAGCAGTATTGAAGACCCAATTGAGATTAAATGACATAAATTTGTAGTGAAGCCAACTGGCACTATTCTCCAACTTTCTGTAGCAGAACTCAGCACAAGCAAACAAAACAGATGTTTGGGTTTATCCAGTACTGCATATTGGCAGAGTGGATAGAATGTAATGTCAAGAGGACAAGGGATTCTAGGTGCCGGCTGAAATGTAGTTGAAATAATTATCAAAATGTTAATTGTATGAATAAGACAAAAATGCACCCCAGAATTTCTGGGACAGCTCCAGTTAGATACTATTTTATTTTCTATAAAAAGAATTCAAATGTATGACTGAAGGTGGTTCAATTCTTATTTTTTTGGAAGAATGCCCATAATACATAAACAAATCAGAAAAAAATAGTGTTGATAGACTATTTTTTGATTTGCTTAGAAATATTTGTATGTCTTTGGCCAGGCCATTAAAAATACACATGTATTTTCTTGTCTAGTAATATGTTAATGAAAATAGTGCCTCAGAAAAAAGACCCTTTAATTTGAGACTTTAAAAATTTTTTTAATTACTTTTAATTGACATATAATAATTATACATATTTATGTGGTACAGTGTGCCATTTCAATACATGTATACTATGTGTAGTGATCAAAGTGGTCACTAGAGATTGGGAAGCGTAGAGACTTTTTTATCAGTCCTGTAAAGCAGTGTTGACAGGTTTCTGATTCTTACTAATATTATTTCTGCTAAATTTTAGGCTTGTGGAGCTGAAGGTACTGTTAGCCTAGAAAATAAGCACAGTTGGTAGTTGTCCATAGATTCACTTTCTGAAGTGAGAATCAATCAACATTTCTGAGTATTTTCTGCATTTACACTCAACTGAAGGTAATAATGGATAGCATTGTAATGATAGAAAACACATCATTTTCTCAATTTCTCTCTCCTTATAGAAGTGGTAAAAATGCCCATTGGTCAAATTCCTTCTTATTCTCCTTTAAGTTTCCCAGTGTTCCCTGCTCTTTAACTGTGACACTATCATAGCTGCCATCATTTATGTTTATTGATTGATTGGCTTTCTTGATCACCTTTTCCTGTCTTCCTGTTAACTAGGGGCAATATATAGAGTTAATGTTTATCTCCACGTGGTGGTGGCCAGAACCCCAGCAGAGCTAGATATACAACAAATTCCATTCATAAACCTGAAGAAATTGTTTAGTCAATTTTAGAAATTTCATATAAGGTTTAAACTAACCTCTCTTTGCTTTCCCTGTCATTACTAAGCTCATCCTTCTTTCTTGGAACTTCTTTGCAATCACAAAATTTACATCTGGATTTAACACTTTTGCATATATTAAGCTGCAAAGGGAGCCCTATACTATTTTTCTCCTACTTTGTAAGAAGATTCCAAAGAATAGAAGCTATAGAACAAGCTGCTTACATTGAGGCTTAGGTAAAAGAAGTGCAGGCTCACATGTGTCCAGGTCACTACTGTAGGAGATGGCATAGACCCAAAGAAAGTGAATTTCCCTTGAATTTCTTCCTTGTATACATACTTTGTTACTCTCATGAGTTAGATATATGATAATACTCTTTTTATAAATTTAGGATGCTAAAACACGGTCTTTCTACCTAATAGTCCAAAGAATTTTATATTTGGGGCTCTGTGTACTCTTAGTGTTCAGATGAAAAGCATATTAATCCACATGTGTTAGAATCTTTCCATATTTCTCACTACTACAATTACAGGCATATCGACAGTGGGTTTAGTAATGATCCTATTCTCCAAGAGTTCTTTCACTGTGATTCTCTGGAACAGCATTCCTCCTAGATTATTCCCAGAATGTCTTTGAGTCATTCAGCTTTATGATGTGCTGCTCCTTTTGTGCTCATGCCACATCTTATGCAAATAGAGAAACACCTAGGTCCTGCCCCTAAATTTCCTCTTCAACCTCGCCTTCTCCCTTTAATCCTGGCAAGTTCCCCAAATGAAAATGATTTTCATTCACGTTTTGAGATTTCTTGAAATGATTGCTAAGAGGAATAAATTCGAATTGGGAGTTACTCTTTTATTTGTTCCTTTCTTCTTATACATTATTGTGAAATGTGTAGTGGGCATGCCGGTAAATAGCAATTCACAGCGTAGTGCTGGTATTTGTATGCCAAGTGTTTAAAGTGGCTAGATATAATCTCAAACAATATCACCACTCCCTCCGTGCTCGTAAAATCAGGATATATTCAGTAACCCATTTACTTTTTTTTTTTTTTTGTCGGTGATTTTATTTGACAAATTTATTGAAGTACAATTTACTTTTTAATTCCTACAATCTCTTATAGAAATTCCAACTCCACAGTTAAAATCAACTGTCCACCTAAAAGCCATTCACTCCATTCTTCTTCCTTAATACTGGACCCTGTTTTTTTTTTTTTTTTTTAATTCAGGAAGTAGGCAGAGATCCCTTAATCTCAGGGTACATAGACCACTAACCCAGCCCAGTGGGGATAAACTGACTGTTCTAGTCATTTTAATTCTGTTTTCTTCCATGAGCAATTTGTCTAGGGTTGAGCCTATAGCCTAGCAAGTTCTGACCCATGAGATACAAAAGAGAGTGTGGTGGGCTGTTTCTAGAAAACATTTTGCTTCCTGGTAAAAGGGACAGGGCATAGAAGGGCAGGGCTGGCTGACAGTCTCTCTTCCCCCTTCTTCCAGTCTTAGACTAAGAAGAGAAGCTTGGAGCTCTGAGACATCTTACAACCGGGAGATGACAATCATGAGGACAAAAAGCCAATAGAACAGGAATGAAAAGACAATGTTTGCGTCACTGAAGGCACTGTTGATCAGCTGAACCAATACCAGAAACTGCTGACCTGGAGACCAACATATCTCAAACTTCATGGTCTCAGAACCCTTTACAATCATACCCACTGTTCAGGAATGTTAACTTCTTAGCTTTTATGAATGTGCTGTGGTTATGTAAGGTGTTAACATTAGAAGAAGCTGAATAAAGGGTATGTAGGAACTCTATTATCTCTGCAGCTCTTCCATAACTCTTCTTTTTACTTTGAAAATTATTTCAAAGTAAAATTTTAAAAAATTATTGAGGACCCCCAAACCTTTTACTTATATGGAATGTATCAATTGACGTTTACCATATTATAAATAAAAATGGAGAGATTTTTGAAAATTTTTATTTATCAATTTAGACATAAAATAATATCTATTACATGTTAACATAAGTAACATGTTTTAAAGAAAATTATATTTTCCAAAAAAAAAAATAAATTTGGTGAAAAGAATAGCAATGTTTTACATTTCTGAAAATTTCTTCAGTGTCTGGCATGATAGAAGATAGCTGGATTCCTATCTTCTTCTGCATTCAGTCTGTTGTGATAATATTGCCCTGGTTCAATTATATGAAGAAAGTCTAGCCTTACACAGGTATTTAGTTTGAAAAAAAGAGTATGCTAATGGCCTTTCCAGATAATTGCAGATATTTCTTTTTGATACTACACTGAAATTCAACAAGCGGTAGTTTTTCAACAAGGTCAGTTGCAATATGGAATCTGAAATCATGTCAATGAGCTTTTGATACTTTATTATATTAAAATCTATTTGTCGATCTTGCATTTTGTATGGGTCTTCCACCCACTCATGATTTTGTACCATGATGCATTCATTTATCATTTGGAAAATACTGAGTTATGCAGGACTTCCAATCGATGACACATTTCATAATAAAATATCAAAAAAATCACCTTTGTTAATAACACCATTGATCTCATCAGAAAAGTCTGTAAGTTGGGAAGCTGAGAAGCTCATAGTGGCAGATGTAAGTTTTCCAGAACTCAAATTGTCACTTGAAAGCTTGAATGTAATTGTATGTGGTGGCTTACGCCTATAATCCCAGCTACTAGGGAGGCTGAGGTGGCAGGATTGCTTGAACCCAGGAGTTCAAGCACTTCAAGGTTGCAGTGAGTTATGATCATGCCAGTGAATAGCCACTGCACGCCAGCCTTTAGCCTGGGTGACAGAGTGAGCCCTAATCTCTAAAAAAATATAATAATAATAATTTTAAAAAGAAAGAAAGCATGAATGTTATTATATTATTATTGCCAACAAATACTTTTTTTCCCTTAAAATGACAGGCTTACTTTGTTCATTTTCAAAAAAAAAAATCTGCCAAATACCCAAGTCTGTATCACCACAGTTTGCCTGTAAGTCATTCTTGAAAGTAAAAATGATGTTTCATGAGAAAAGCAGCCAGTTCAGCTCACTGCTCAGTGGTGCCAATTCTTTTCTTGACACAAGACATTAAACTCCAGTGTACAGCATAAGTACCTTATTAAGACACCCCATATTAGCCCACAGAATATTGAGAATATGTGTACTCAAGGGTTGAGATTTAATAATATGAATAGTTTTTTACTGCTTCTTCAAGAACATTCTAAAGTGGAACTGGCTTTTTTTTTTTTTTAACAAATACATAGCAGTGAAGAATACAATGACTACTGCTAGCACAGTGTGGTGCCATCACTTTGATGCTGGCATTTTAGCCTTCATTGCTTTAGCATTATAGATACAAATGTCAGCACAAAAATAATGTCAGTAAAAAGGCAAATAACATCTTATAATTATTGTTAAAAGGCTCTTAGGGACCCACTGGGGTCCATGGACCACACTTTGAGAATCACTTATGTGAGAAAAATAAATCCTTATTTGCTTAATCCACTGTTAATCAGGTTTTCTGTTATTTGCAAATAAAAGCATTCCTGATACATTCATCATAATTCTTGAGTATAACTTGGTATTCAAAACATTCATGCTTTCATTTCTGCCTCTGGCAAAAAAAAAAAGTCTGATTTTCTTTTTGAGCTTTGTTTCTTCTTGTGTAGAGCCAGAGATAATTAACTCCTCAAAGTCCCATGGTTTTTTTCCTTATTGGTCCATGAGCACTATACTTCTCCAAGTACTGGAACAATGCTAAACAACCCTCAGACGGCATGAAATCTACCTAGCTTTGGAATATTTCCCATGATTTAATTCTGGAAGAGGAATCTTAAATTATTAAAATTGCTGAGCAGTAATTCTACTAATTTCCACACACAGGATTTAGAAAGGTTTCCTTTCCATTACTGCTGCATCAGGCTAGATAGAGAAACTGCTTGTATCAAGAGAGGTGAGTCAGAAACAGGGACAGGCATTACCAAAGGCGCGGCACCAGAGACCTTGGACACAAGGTACATAACACAGTTCAAGATGAAAGAGAAAGGGAAAAGACCCAGGAATAAAGATTAGATTCTCCTTGCTTCTATTTTAGGGACATATTGCAGCAAGAATGTTGGTTTCATTCTAATCTATTTTATGGTTTGGGAGTGCTAAAGAAAGTCACTTAGTATTTTAAATCTCTACTCACTGCAATATCTAATTTTAACACTTCATATTTAAATACATTTTAATAAAACAGTAGGTAACAATGGGAGGGGTTTGAGAGATTTGGGGACAAAAAAATGAATTTGACCAGAGTTTAGCTACAGGCTGAAGGTTAGGAAAAAAAATTTTTTTTAAGATTAGGGGATTCCTATTCTCTGAAATATTAGCCAGAAAAATAAAGTCCTTTAGTAATGGAGAAATAGTCATTTTTAATGCCTAAATTTAACTGCAGCTGTTTTGTTTCAAAAGATATAATTTCTTACTAGGAATAGAAAGGAACTTCCTTAAAATGATAAAGGACATCGATGAAAAACTCACAGCTACTGTCATATTTAATGGAGAAAGACTGTCTGCTTTCTCCCTAAGATCAGGAGCAAGAAAAAGATTCCACTCTTGCCCCTTGTTCAAAACATGGTACTGGAGGTTCTAGCCAGGGCAGTGAAACAAGAAAAAGAAATGAAAACCACTCATATTGACAAGGAAGAAGGACTGAAAATTATCTTTATTCATACATGACATGCTCTTGTGTATAGAAAATCCTAAGGTGTCCATTAAAAAACTATTAAAACTAATAAACAAGTAATACCAAGACATTATTAAGGTGGAAAAAAGCTAATAAACAAGGTCAACAAGGCTGCAGGATACAGTATTGATATATAAAAGTCAGTTGTGTTTCTATACATTTGCAATGAACAATCTAAAACAAAATGAATAAAAGAATTAATATACAATAGCATCAAAAAGAATAAAATACTTAGGCATAAATTTAACAAAATAAGCTCAAAACTTACCCTCTGAAATATACAAAATATTGTTGAAAGAAACTAAGGAAGATGTAAATAAATGGAAAAACATTCTTTATTCATGGATCAAAAGACTTAATATTGTTAAGTTGCAATACCCCCCAAATTGATCTGTGCATTCAACACAATCCCTATCAGAACTCTAGCTGACTTCTTTGTAGAAATTCACAAGCTTATTCTAAAATTTGTATGGAATTGCAAGGGACTAAGAATACCCAAAACGTTCTTGAAACAGAACAAAAGTTGGGGGCTCACAATTCCTGATTTTAAAACTTACTACAAAATAACATTAATCACAATGTGTGGGTGAGGGGCAACTTCCCCTTTCCCCCGAAAGTTTGCTGAAAGATCAACTCACGATGAAAGCAGATTAATAAGAAAAAGAGGTTTATTTCCTGTGTGCACAGAGAGAATCATAGATTGATTACCCAAAATCCAAGTGGGGTCCAGAAATTTATACACCAGCCTTCTAGAAGGGAGAGGAAGATGAAGAATATAGGTAATTCTGTTTAGGGGAAATAAATGGTTGGTAGGGAGGATGAATAGATACTCGGAAGAATGAATGAATAGAGGGAAGCATATTGATTTGTAAATTAACCTGAGAGAGAGGTATTATATTTAAAATGATTTGGACCAGATTTGGTTGCATTCTTTATCTTCTTTTCCTGCAATATATTGAGATAATGGGGAGGGGAAGGGAAGTCAATTGTTCTTTTTGGTGGGTCCATCTGGTTGATGAAGATAGAGGAAAAGCCCCTTGCAAGGATCTGTTGCATTCTAAGGGCTTTTAATTCAAAATACTCTCTATACCAAGGACTCATGTTTGGGGTGAAATTCCCTGAGCTCCTTCAACAATATTGTGGTAGAGGCATAATGATAGACATATAGATCACTGGAATGGAATTGAGAATCCACAAATAAACCCATGTGTCTATGGTCAACTAATTTTTAACAAGGGAGCCAAGACCATTCAATGGGGAAAATAATCTTTTAAACAAATAGTGTAGAGATATCCACATGCAAAGAATAAAATTGGATCCCTACCTCATACCATATACAAAAATTAATTCAAAATGGATCAGCAACCTAAATGTAATAACCAAAACCATAGAACTCTTAGAAGAAAACATAAGAGAACAAGAACATGAACAAGAAAATAAAACATGGATGTTAGACTTCATCAAAATTTAAAAAAAACTTTTCTGAATGAAAAGACATGATGAAAGTGACAAAATGACCTCCAGAAGGAAAGACAATATTTGCAAATCATATATCTGATAAGGGTCTAGTATCCAGAATATATAAAGAACTCTTACAACTCAACAACAAAAAGACAGATAATTCAATTTAAAATGAGCAAATGACTTAAATTTCTATCTCTCTAAAGAAGATATACAAATGGCCAACAAGCACATGAAAAGATCTTCAACATCATTAGATGTTAGAGAAATACAAATCAAAAACACAATGAACTGCTAGTTTATTACCACTAGGATGGCTATAATTGAAAAAAAATAGAAAAGAACAAGTGTAGGTGAGTGTGGAAAAACTGGAATACTCAGATATTGCTGGTAGGAATGGAAAATTGTTCAGCCACTACAGAAAACAGTTTGAGATGTTCTCAAAAAGTTAAACATAAAATCACCTTATGACCCCACAAATCTACTCTTAGGTATATATCCAAAAGATTAAAAACAGGTACTCAAGTACATATGCACACATTCTCATTATAGCATTATTCACAATAACCAAAAACTAGAAACAGCCCAAATGTCCATCAATAGATAAATGAATAAATAAATTATGGGATAACTATACAATGAAATATCATTTAGTCATTGAAAGGAATGATGCACGCTACTACACAGATGAACCTTAAAAACACTATGCTAAGTGAAAGAAGATAGTCATAAAAGATGAAATATATAATTATATGAAATGTCCAGAATAAGCAAACCTATTTAGATAGTATATTAGTGGTTGCTTAGGGCTGGGGAGGTTTTGGGGATGAAGGTGATAGCAAAAAGGGCATGGGGCAAAGGGTTTGTGATAGTGAAAATGTTGTAAAATTGGCTATAATAATGATTGCACATATCTGTAAATATACTAAAAATATTAACATATACACTTCAAAAGGGTGAAATGTATGATATGTGAATTATATTTCGATAAATCTATAAAAGAAAAAAGATCTAATTTCTTAGAAAAATATAAAAGTGAGGTTCATATAGATTCTTTATTTCTTTAATATCTCTCAGGAAAAACAGATTTTTTTCATCACCATATTTGATAGCTATTTCTCTGACAATATTTGTCAGCCTATCTGTGCCTACCATCCTAATAAGGAGAACAGAGAAGCTGAATAACCCAAGAAAATTGCTCATGAAAAGAGCACCTACCACTACCCATCACTGAAATTATTTGCACTTAAGACAGAGTTGACAATATTGAATAATTACAATACAGTAGGATAAGTGCTATATTGGTTGTATCCAGTAAGACAGAAGCTGGATAGGTAGATTGAAAAAAAAGCATTCAGGGTCCCTATATTATCCATGAGTCAGAGGCACAGAGGATAATAATCAAGGTTTGTATGAGAAGATTTCTGAGAGCTGCCATGGACTAAGTTAGTACAAGCAGTGGGATGAGGTTGAGATGAGGGGATCAGTGTGTGCAAACTAAGAGAAACAACAAGATAACTGAGGACAAAAATCACTAGATAATCTCATTGCAAAAATAAATTTCTCTTTCAGTGGATTAAACCTGCCAAGTCTTACATCAAAGCATCTTACAGATGCAGCTTGTCATTTGAAAATAAAATTACGAGAGTCCCAATTTGAGTCTGTGCATGATTCAGACAAGCATAGACATATCTAGCACACTGGTCAAATAAACCCAATTAAAGTCCAAGTGTATGAGTACTAAGGAGCCTCTTGGAATTACTTTTTCTCAGAGAAGAAAGATCCAGGAGTACAATCTTAGTTTTCTAAGAGGTGCAGTGATTTTGGGTAGAGCGTGGTGGCTGTCATTTGTAATGTCTTCTGAGCCCAGCCTCAACCTGACTCATGTTTAAGTCCTAAACTCTAAGGTCCTTGGGAGTACAGGCATCATTCCATGGGTTCCCCTATCAACAAAGGGTAATACTAGAGACAGATAAGAATAAGGAAAAGCATCAGGTAGTATGGTGGCGGCGCTGTTGCACTCAGTGGAAGCTGACTTGTTTAGAAATACACATGACAGATCCCTTGAAACCTTCCAGAAATACTTGGAGAAAGGAGCTTTGAAGAAACCGGTAGTCAAATGTCAAGCAGATGGGGGCATGAGCGAGTTATTTGAGGTATTATTATTTATGTGATACCCAAACGCTAGTGAGGTCCAGAGAAATGGGAAACATGCACAAAGTCCCTAAATCCTGGAGCAGCTGAAAATGATCTTACAGTAGATCTTACATGATCTTTGACCCATTCCTTGAAGCAGAGAGAGTTTGAAGGGCATTTCGGACTAGAGCAGAAGGAATGTACAAAGACACATGCTCACTATGCCTATTCATGAGAACTAGTTTGCACGAACTAAGTGTTCTTCATTCTGTGCAGCTACACATGTACATTCGTAGTGGGAATACTACCATTTGACCACAGTTGCCACTGAGAGCAGCTCAACTATTTCTCCTAACTGTTGAAATTATTAAAATATTAGAATTGAAAGGAGCCAAAGATGTCATCTAACTCTCCACCACACACATACATAAAGCGCAAGGGAGAATTGCAAAGCTATTACCAACCTCCAAGGCTCAACAGACAACATCTGCTTTGTCATGTAAATTTAGAGAAGCTAAATGGTTCTGTAAGATTTAGAAGGCTGAAGGGATGCCAAAAATCCGGTCAGCAGGTCATAAATGTTTCTTTTGTTAATCCAGTTGTCTAGTAATTTGACATACAAGGAGGGCAGGAAGTTATCTCTATAATTCCTTGAGACTCAGACAGCATTTATACACATGACACTGCATTTGCAGAAGGAGAGACAAAAGAAAATGGTGGTAAGGATGTTAATGTGTAATTGTTAATGGATCACATAGTTTAGCATCTAAATGTCGTGATAAAGCCTGCAACTGAACAATGTGATTCTAATTTAAATTATTTTGTCACTTTACAGTGTCTGTTTCTTTCACATTGTCTCAAGTGGCTGAACAAATTCATCAGGAATTATACAAAGTAGAATTCACTTTATAACAAAAAATAAGATGACTTTGTGTTAGTGTGGTTAAATAAACTAGAACAAGCACTGAATACAGTACCAAATGTGATTTATTTAAAAACCTGAGTCAAAAAAAAAGCAACTCTAAAATTCAGTGAAAAGATTCAAATGAAAACGTTTCCATGGCTTTTCTCTTCCAATGCAATTTGACAATGTCAGTATTTCAAAGATTATAAACAAAAACCTTGGGAACAGACACAAGAACTTTAAGAATACTTATACATGAAGGCATGTGCATTATATTTAGCCTTTTCATTGTGAGATTATCAAAACCACATTGTTGTCAATGTTAAATGCCAAAATAGCTTTATGCCAAAGCTAAAATAGTCACTAATATTTCATCTTTAGTAGCTTTAATTTTAAACTATACTTAGATTCATAGAGTGATATTACTCAGACACGCTTTCACTATTGTCAGGCATTACTAGCAATAAAATTACCCAAAATCTGCATGCTATGCACCTTGCATTAAAACTCTAAATTAGCACCACCTACACAAAGAATTGTTAGAGATGTAAAGTCTAAGTCATTCCCTAAAAAGACCTATGGTCTAGTTAATGAGTGACCTATATACATACAAAATGCTCAACATATGATGGCACTCCTGTGCCAAAGGAGTATAACAGACAGTAACAGCAATAGGAATTCAGAGGCTGGTCCAAGATTTTTCTGTATATATGGCTTTGCAAGGCTAGCATTGCTAAAGTGTTTTCTTTATACCGGGCAGTTTAGTAGCAATAAAAGCAAAGATGCTATTTGTTAGACAATAGTGTATTGATTATTGTATCGTAACCCTGGGATGGTTAATTATGTCAATTGTAATTTTTTCATATTTTATTGAAATACCTAACCATGTATGTTTCCAATTGTCATATTAAAAAATAATACAATTGGAACAAAGTTTGAAGAAATTAAAATATCTAAATATCATACAGTCTTAATTTCTTAACAGCTACACATCTTTTTTTCTCTCTATGTGGCTTTCAGAAGTAGGAATCATTACCTTTTATTTGTTTCAGTTTCAAAAGTTCCCTCAGTCCCCTTGACTTTCAGGTTTTTCCTATGGTATAGATTTTAACTACACAAGCAAAAATGTGTTTTTCTTGAAAAATTGGATTTCTCTTAGTACCGTTCAACAATTCACTGTTTAACTAACTAGACCTTTCTAGTCTCTGCTTGTAGAAAAGCTGCTTATTATTTAAATAAACATGGCTTATTTATGATAAGACGTGATAAGAGAGATAACAGTCATATACAAGCTTACCCTTATTTTCTGTAATGATCATGATCTTTCCATTGTAAAGGAGTCATTTTTCCTTTACTTCATTAATTCAACAAGCATTTCTTGGGCACTTAATGTGGATCCAGCACTATACTAGATATGAAGGATGCGCAAATGAAAAGGGGAAAAGTCTCTGTGATTATGTGTGCAACTAATTGCAATAGAATGGGATAAATACAATAAAAGTGTCCAAATGCCATACCACAGTCTCTAAGACCCTTGTTTACCCCTGTAATCTCATCTGGGTCACTATTTTCCTACCTCACTGACCTTCTTTTACCTCAAATGCTTTTAAGCTCCTTTTCACCTTAGGGCCTTTGCACTTATTATTTCTTCTTCCTGCAATGTTCTTCCCTGCATTCCTAGGCAGGCTAAGTCCTACTCACCCTACAGTAATCAATGTAAATATCACATCCTCAGAAAAACCTTCCCTGACCTCTCAGATTAGCTTTTCTTCCTGTTGTCTACTCTCAATGCACCCTTTACTCTTCAATTTTAGTCCTAATGTCCATTATAATTAATTATCTGTGTAATTGTTTATTGTCTGTCTCCACCAGACTGCAAACTCTGTGAAGGCAGGACTGTATCAGGATTGTTCACTTGTATACCCCCATGGCCAGCACAGTGCCTGGCACATGGAAGTGGAAGGAAAATGAAGAAGGAGGGGAGAGAGGAATGGAAGCACGAAGTGAGGGAAAGAAAGGATGAAGTCGAAGAAAGAAGGAAGAAAGGAAGAAGGGAGGGAGGGAAGAGGATTGTACGTGCATAAAGAAGAGTGCGATTTCCCTCTGTTTATGGGACTTCATAGAGGTACTGATTTTTAAGGTTTCTCCCTTCATCAAAGTTATCTATTCTTAGCTTCTCTGTCACCCTCTTTCTAACTAAAAACTTGTATCTCCAGTTTCCAGACCCAAGAAAGTGTACTGACACCAACCACTTTTTGGCAATGACTGTGCCACTAGCATGAATTTTAGAGTGACCTCAATACAATGCAACCCCAGTGGTTTTAATATGGGAACTACTGAATGTGTAGTTCCATACTCATCCCAAACTCTGTATTTTCCCCTCCTTGTCTCTTCAGTAAAATCTCTTATATTATGTCTGCACGTGTTTGCAACTTCTATCTTGGTGATGGAGATAGCAAAAAACAAACACCAAAATTCGATCCCTTAGGTCATTTATAAATGTACTGCTTCATTCAATCTGCCCTCCACTCCCATAAATTACTTGAATAAAGTGATTGTCATCAGTCTTAGGGAGATTAGTACAAACAAAACTAACGGTTCCCTTCATTTTTAGTTAATGCCTGCAGAGGCTGCCACGTCTATATACAAGAGAGGAGACAAAGTCATCTTAGAAGGTTCAACAGCAACTTAGTCTCTTCCAAATATCAAACAGCAACTCTTCTTTTCATACTTCAAAAGATTAATATAGCATTTGAAATTATCTTTTTATTCCACTTTTGTTGTAATGCTCCAATTTCAAGTTACTATAGTAACCATTTTATATTTGAGTGAAGGCTTCATTATTGTCACTTTAATTGTTTGGTTTTGTTTTCTATTCTAGCTTCATTTGAGTTTAAAAAATGGAAAATGGATTTATCTTTTACATTCTCTAAATATTATGGAACACACAGACAATTCAGACAATGATTCTGCACGACTATTACTGGAAATATCTCTTATATGCAAGTCTATTTTTAAAACATCAAACATAGTACTGAAGCAGACTATTGTTCCATATAATTAAATATAAGAGTGCTACTAAGTAATCACCAACATTTCACTGAAAATATACAACATGTAGTTACTTTGTAATACCTAACTGTTACATAAAATTAATTTTTTATTTCATATTATATTGAGCAATGTAAAGATGGTGGTCATGGTATTTACATCATTACACAATTTGTGTATTAGGACAGAGAACCCTATAATGGATTAGTCTGATTTTGTCATGGTAGTCATTGAAATAACCAATTAATGTAATTTAAGTTGTCCATGTCTGGTTAACTTTTTAATAACAGCTGCATTCATGGTTTAACTAGCCAAAATAACCGATTTGATTCCTGAAAGGACAAATCAGTAACATTGGGCACCACAGCTTTGAGGGCAGTATTATAGTGAAAGTGATATTTTCAATCTTACAGAGGAAAAACAAAATCCACATTTACTAAAGACACAATTGGGGAATTAACATACCTCCCAATGTACACTTAAATCTTGTCTAAATTATCCAAGATTAACCAAATGAAAGTATAGACATAGATTTTAAAAATTAAAACCACTAAACTTAAAATCACAAGATCATGCTTCTTTTAGCATATTAAAATAGAGGTCATTTGAAATTCATAGAGTATTAACTCATTATTTTTGCATGTACATAAATGGCATATTTGATCTAAGAAACCAGACCTTTTATGAAAATTATTAGTCAGTTAAAATTGTTTCAATGCCTTCAGAAAAGGAAGGGCTAAAATATAAAGCAAAGCCTATTTGCCCATGAACAAATTGAACCAAAATTTTTATTTATTCATTAGTGAAACAAAATTACTAATCTTCAATAAAATAATTATTCATATTTGTATGATATTCTATGGTTTATAAAGTACTTACATCCCCAACATTCTATTTAATCCTCTGAACAGCCATGTGAGGTAAGCATTATTAACTATTTTACAGATTAAAAAAGAAACTCTAGGCTCATCTAGAATACATGACTTTCTAAAATCACAGAGCTAATGAGTGGCAGAATAAGTCTCAAATTCAGTCATCTGACTCACAATCCAGTGCTTTTCCACTAACTTCACAATTTAGATTGTTTTCATCATTAAAGAATCACTACCAGTGCCATCCCAGATGAAGAACCAATCCCTATGACTCTAGGTCATATGGGCAGATGAACAACGAAGAAGGATAAGTTCCATGAACTTTCAGTTCAGGCTTATCAACCAGGACATTCTATAATAGACAGAAGCATTTCCCCAGGATGAACTCATAGCAATATCTAGAAAATATTCTCCAAGTCTAGATGAATAATATTTCAACTGTTTAATAAGGGAATTTCACCTAGCAAAATTGTTTCTCTCCTTACAAGTGGAGTAAAACCCAAACAAATTCAAGGCTAAAATTATTTTTCTCATCCTTCAATCTAGAAGTTGCTATTCTTAGACAAATGCACAGAGAGAGTCTACCTATTTTTTACATTTTCATTTAGTGTTACATTGACTCTCACCTTTACTTTATGGCTGAAACTTTGAGCAAGCACCAATAAATCATGACTGAAATAAAATTGAGCAAGATCCTTAGAAGCAGAATAATCAAGACTTATATGCATTTGAGAGACCTGTAAAGTACGAATGAATGTTACCTGCCCCTTCAATTCTATTTGTATTAAATTTACATTCATTCTACCTAAAATTATTTAAGACTTTCATTTCACATAATTCCTAAGTCATTAGTGCCTAAGACATCATACCATTTTTGACAAAATATGTAAATATTATGTAAATGTTGATCTATAAACTAAACATATTTGCAAGAACTGTCTCAATACAGTTAAGAATTCTGTTAAATCAAAGTATTTCTTTCTTTTTTTTCTTTTTTGTAAACCATAACTTTCACCACTGGCATTGATCTGTATCTCAATATATTCATTTAATATAGACATTTCATATTTGTAAATTCAAAGTTAACTACACAATACGTATTTCAAGATAGCAGGCCAAAGAGAATATTTTTTTTCTAATTGACATTGAAGCAAATCATTAGCATGCCACAGTACTTGTCTAACTCTTTTATATTCATTAATTATTAAGGATTAATTCTGTGAAAATCCAGAGAATGCTTATGATGATGAGTTCTTAAGATATACAACTGTTCTAGGAGATAAGAAATGTTCATGAATTTATCATGTATTGAAATACACTATAAAGATCTTTACTGCTATAAATGACTCCTACTTTTTTCATATAATTACCAAATATTGGTAGAGAATGTATATTAACATTTGCCCATTAAAATCCAATTACAATTTTCTAAACTATTAAGATTTATTAACCTTGTGCAAGGTTACATACAAATTATTCAAATGCTTTTTACTTGTGGAAGTACTTTATATACATTGCCTGTTTCACATGCATCGCCTCATCTGATCCTGCCAACAATCTTGTGAGACAGGTAGAGCAGTTAGTAAGCCCATTATAAAGGAAGAGAAGACATACACATGCTGAGAAGCCCAGCTAATTAAGTGAAACTATATACCAGGTACAGTACTAGATGCAGAGGATATAATGAACAAGCTGGATAATCAGGAAGCATATGACCTAGCAAGGAATGTTACCAAAAGCTCAGCACTTGTCCTGGAGGCCACAGAAGAACATGAATAAATGGTTTATTATTTAGGAAGAAAGGGAGGTTTATTGCTTTGCCAGCAAAGGAGGAAAAATGGTAGACCTTCTCCTCTCAAAATCCAAATTTCCTGGCCAGGCGCGGTGGCTCACGCCTGTAATCCTAGCACTCTGGGAGGCGGAGGCGGGCGGATTGCTCAAGGTCAGGAGTTCGAAACCAGCCTGAGCAAGAGCGAGACCCCGTCTCTACTAAAAATAGAAAGAAATTAATTGGCCAACTAAAAATATATAAAAAATATTAGCCGGGCGTGGTGGCGCATGCCTGTAGTCCCAGCTACTCAGGAGGCTGAGGCAGGAGGATCGCCTGAGCCCAGGAGTTTGAGGTTGCTATGAGCTAGGCTGACGCCACAGCACTCACTCTAGCCTGCGCAACAGAGTGAGACTCTGTCTCAAAAAAAAAAATCCAAATTTCCTGCCCATAAGCAGAAATACAGAGCTTTTAAAGGGAATGCCCTCAGTTCTAGGCTGTTGTGGTTAACTATTCTAATTGTCACATCTCTGCCAAAGACAAAGCCCCACCTGGGCACACCTGGGGGGCTGGCACTGGACTGGAATAAGAGCAAAAGGCATTCTCCTTCTCCCTGATCCTCCCAACCACCTGCCTAAGGCAGGGATGCAGGTTTTAGTCCTCAAAAAGGAGTGGAGGATATTTTAAAGAGACAGAAATATTTTTGCCCTCTTTTCAGGCCATTCCCTCTGTTGCACATTCGCCACTCTCAATTTTACCCTTCTGTATCTATGGGAGAAGCGGCAACTACTCTGTTACAGGAAGACAATTAACCAAGTATTAAAAATGAACTGGGATGAGTACTATGATAGCAGAATCAAGGATGCTATGAGAGCTCATATAAGGACAACCTAACTTAGTCTTGGAGGAGGCAAGGAAGTGTCCTTGAAAGAAGAGATATTTGAGAGCAGCAAATTCAGGAACTTCTTAGCAAGACATGCTTAATGTTTTATACTTTATTGTGAAGGTTGTAAGAGCATTGGGAGAAAAATGAGGGAAAATTCTGGAAACATAGGTCCAGGCTAGGCTGAAAAAGAGAAAAAAATGACAATAACGTTCATTAACCACATAATATGGGCCAGGAATTGTGGTGAATGCATTTCTACAATCTACATTTCATTTAGTCCTCACATCAACCCTAGGGGGTGTTGACATTGGTATTAAAGTTATTATTATTATTATGACAAGTTAGTAGTAGTAGTAGTAGCAGCAGTAATAGTAGTAATGATAGTATTTGACCTAAATGTATACATAGTTGATGATTACTTAAGTACATTGACAGGTCACTAAACAGCAAACATGGTAATATTCCATTTTATAGAAAATGATAGAATGAATGTTAGACAGGAACTAAAAAACTTACATCCAGATATTAACAGCTAATAGTCATTGTTTCTGGAAAGGAGAAATTATGAGCACTGTGAGATATCATATTTTGCTTGTGTGTATGCATGTGTGTGTGTGTGTGTGTAGTGACCATGTATCATTTTTTAATAAGAAAATATAAAACACAGCAAAATAAAATACTTCTTAGACATTTAGCTTGTTCCAACTTTTCCCTTTTGCAAAAAGCATCAAAAAGGAACAATTAAATGAATACTAATTAGAAATAAAAATTCAAAATAGAGAAAATAGCCTGAAAAAAATGAAACATAGTGCTTCAAGATGCATAAAGGGTTTTAAAAGAACCCAGTGTTGCATCCAAATTATTAATTCTTAAAAAAGTAATGATGATGAATGTTATGGACTGAATTGTGTACCTCCCCCCCCCAAAATTCATAGGTTAAAGCTCTAACCCCCAATGTGACTGTATTTGGAGACAGGGCCTTTAAGGAGGTAATTAAGGGTAACTGAGATCGTTAAGGTGGGGCCCTAATCTTATAGAATTGGTGTCTTTATAAGAAGGGATGCAAGGAGTATGTGTGCACAGAGAAAAGGCCATGTGAGGACATAGCAAGTAAACAGCCATCTCTGCAAGCCAAGGAAACAGACCCCAGGAGAAACTGAACCTACTGTCACCTTTATCTTGGACATCCAGCCTTCAAAACCATGAGAAAATACTTTTCTATTGTTTACATCACGCAGTGTGTGGTATTTTGTTATGACAGTCTGAGAAGACTAATATACTTAGATCATTTTATGTTTGACTAAATCATCACATTGACCATGTTGCTTTCAGCCAAAAAAAAAAAAAAAACTGCTTTAGCTTTATGGAATGTTTTGTTTATTTGTATGCTTTGGGTTTTGTCTTTTCTAGTGAGAGGAGGATGGATACTCTCTGCCCTGAGCAGTAGCACAGTGTGGTTCCACTGGAGCAGGATGTGGAAGCAAAGGGAACTATGACATTAATTTTATGTGTCAACTTGACTGGGCCACAGGGTGCCCATAAATTTGATTAAACATTCTGGGTGTGTCTGTGAGGGTGTTTCTGGATGAGATTAACATTAACATTTCCTGATTGTCTTCTAGCTGAGACATCAGTCTTCTGATGAACTCAGATTCACACTGGAAATTCTGCCATTGTCTCTCCTGGAGTCTCTTCAGACTCAGACTGAAACTTGTACTTAATCGCTTCTAAGGTGAAGGAGTTGTTGCATCTGGCTCCTCCTACAACAAAAAAGAGGCATAATGCCTAACGGACCTCTTTGGATTTTGGAGGCAACATATTCCTCATTTCAGTATGTCACTATGACCCATTTAACAAGCGACCTGAAAAGCTGCTAGTCTCGAGTGGGGTCCTGAATAAGAGAAGGCTCTGCAACAGGTCCAGATTGACATGCAATCTATCCTGGCACTTTGTTCATGTAATCCTGAAGATCCAGTGTTGCTTGAAGTGTCTGTGGTAGATCTGGATGCTATTTGGAGACTTTGGCAGGCCCCTATAGGTGAATCACAGTGCAAGCCCATAGGATTTTGGAGTAAAGCCCTGTCATTCTCTGCAGATAACCACTGTTTTTGAGAAACAGTCCTTGGCCTGCCTCTGAGACTTAGTAGGGACTGAACATTCAACTATGGGCCACTAAGTTGCCATGTGATATGAGCTGTCCATCATGAACTGGGCATTATCTGACCCACCAAGCCATAAAGTTGGGCGCACACAACACTCCATCAGATGGAAGTGGTATATATTTGATTGGGCCCAAACAGGCCCTCAAGGCACAAGTAGTTTACATGAAGAAGTGGCCAAAATGATCATGGTCCCCACTCCTACTACACTGCCTTCTCTGCCCCAGCCTGTGGCCTACTGGGGAGTTCCCCATGATCAGTTGACAGAGGAAGAGTAGACTTGGGCCTGATTTAACGATGTTTTTGAACAATATGCAGGCACCACCTGAAAGTGAACAGCTGTAGCACTTCAGCCCCTTCCTGGGACATTCCCAAAGGACAGTAGTCAAGAGAAGTCCTGCCAATGGGCAGAGCTTTGAACAGTGCATGTGGTTGCTCACTTTGCTTGGAAGGAGAAATGACCAGATGTGCAATAATATGCCAATTTCATGGGCTGTGGCCAGTGGTTTGGCTGGATGGTCAGGGACTTGGAAGGAACATCATTCAGAAAATTGGTGACAAAGAAATCTGGGGAAGAGGTATGTGGACAGACTTCTCTGAATGGGCAAAAACCATGAAAATATTTGTGTCCCATGTCACCCAAAGGGTGACTTCAACAGAGGAAGATTTTAATCCAGTGGATAGGATGACCCATTTTATGGATATCAGTCAGTTCCTTTCCCCAGTCACACCTGTCATTGCCCAATGGGCTCATGAAGAAAGTGGCCAAGATGGCAGAGATGAATGTTATGCATGGGATCAACAACATAGACTTCTACTCAGTAAGGTCTACCTAGCTACAGTCACTGCTAAGTGCCCAATTATCCAGAAGTAGAGACCAACACCATTCTCAGTGTTTATTAGCCAGCTAACTGGTAGCAGGTTGATTATATCAGAGCATTGGAGTGCTTCCATCATTAAAAGCTCAGCATTTGTTCTTACTGGAATAGACACTCTGGATACAAATTTGCCTTCCCTGCATGCAATGCTTCAGCTAAAACTAACATCCATGGATTTATAGAATGCTTCATCCATTGTCATGATATTCCACACAGCATTGTATCTGATCAAGGAATTCACTTCACAGCCAAAGAAATGCAGCAGTGGACTCATGCTCATGAAATTCACTGGTCTTATCATGTTTCCTATCATCCTGAAGCAGCTGGGTGGATAAAACAATGGAACTGTCTTTTAAAGGCTGCTATAACCTTAAAATTGTCTTTTAAAGGTTATAGCAGGGCTGGAGCAAGGTTCTCCAGAAGGCTGTATGTGTTCGGAGTAAGTATTCAATATATGATGCTGTTTCTCCTATAACCAGAATTCATAAGTCTAGGAATCAAGGGGTGGAAATGGGAGTGGCACCACTCACTATCATCCCTAATGATCCACTAGCAAGATTTCTGTTCCCATGATCTTATGTTCTGCTGACCCATAGGTTTTAGTTCCAAAAGGAGGAATGCTTCCAACAGGAGACACAATGATTCCGTTGAACTGAATGTTAAGATTGCCACCCAGCCACTGGGACTCCTCAGGCCTCTGACTCAACAGGCAAAGAAAGGAGTTACTGTGCTGGCCAGGGAGACTGATACTGACCAGGAGACAATTGAACTACTACTCCATGATGGAGGTAAAGAAGAGTATATGTGGAATGCAGGAGACCCCTTAGGGCATCTCTTAGTATGACCATGCCCTGTAATTAAAGGCAGTGGAAGACTACCACAACCTAATCCAAGCAAGACTACTAATGGCCCAGACCCTTCAAGAATGAATGTTTGGGTCACTCCACCAGGTAAAGAACCACAACCAGCTGAGATGCTTTCTGAAAGCAAAGGGAATATAGAATGGGCAGTGGAAGAAGATAGGTATAAATACCAGCTATGACCACATGACCAGTTATAAAACAAAGACTGTAATTGTCATGAGCATTCCTCTTTATTTTATGAATACGTTTGTGTGTGTATATATGTAAAATATCTTTGTTTTCTTCCCTCTCTTATTCCCTTATCATGAAATATATTGGTTATATACCATAGTATTTAAGTATTACATTGTTAATTTTACATCATAGTATTTAAGTTATGAAATATCAAGAAGAGTAAACATCAGTCAAGTATTTTGCCTCTTTTTCTGGGGATGGGGTCAATTGTTAGTACCTTTTTCATTGTTTGGATACTTTTATCATATTAGTTGGAATTATGACCTTGTCATTGTCTTTATATGGAGATAAAGTATGATTTAAAGAGATCATGTTGGGTGCCAAGTTGACAAGGAGTTAACTTGTAATGGCTAAGTTCGTGTGTAAACTTGATTGGGCCATGGGGTGCCCAGATATTTAGTTAAGCACTATGCTGGGTGTGTCAGGGAGGGTGTTTCTGGGTGAGATTAACATTTGAATTGGTAAATAAAGAAAAGCAGATTGCCCTCCCCAGTGTGGGTGAGCATCATTCAATCTGTGGGAGACCTGAATAAAACAAAGACTGAGTAAGAATTTACTCCCTGTGCCTGACTATCTTAGAGCTGGGACATCGGTCTTCTCCTACCTTCAAACCTGGACGCAGACTAGAATTTATACTATTGGCCTTCCTGGTTCTCAGGCCTTAGACTCAGAATAGAACTGTAACATCAGATTTCCTGGGTCTCCAGCTTGCTGACTGTAAATCTTACGACTTCTCAGCCTCTATAACCAAGCAAGCCAATTTCTTATGATCAACATATATGTAATATGTGTATATTATATAGACTATATATGTGTATATATTGTATAATTATATATATATTTATAATACACAATATATATTTTATATATATAACTCCTATTGGTTCTGTTTCTTTGTAGATTCCAGGCTAATACAGGAACCAAATCCATGTGCAAGGAAAGGCAGCATAGTAAAGCAAGGTACCATCAAAACCTGGCCAGGGATGAAGTAGAGGACTGGGGGGAGGGTTGTTGGTAAGAATCAAATCTGAATCCCATATGGGAAGCACAAGATGATGAGAGTAAGTTAGGAAGGTGAGATTTGGTGAGATGGCCTGAAGCAACTGCACTCATAGGGGAACTTTTATGAAGAATCAACTGCTGAGCCTGTGGGATAGTATTATAGAAACCTTTAAAAGGCAGTCTGAGGCCAGGCGCGGTGGCTCACGCCTGTAATCCTAGCACTCTGGGAGGCCGAGGCGGGCGGATTGCTCAAGGTCAGGAGTTCGAGACCAGCCTGAGCAAGAACAAGACTCCGTCTCTATTATAAATAGAAAGAAATTAATTGGCCAACTAAATATATATAGAAAAAATTAGCCGGGCATGGTGGCGCATGCCTGTAGTCCCAGCTACTTGGGAGGCTGAGGGAGAAGGATCGCTTCAGCCCAGGAGTTTGAGGTTGCTGTGAGC